>JBBPBX010034805.1:0-12927 GCA_038048925.1 Garcialebias charrua
ATCAGCTAACAACTGCTGGTGCTAAAATATCACTGTCGAAGTGCCAGTGGTGCAGAACCAAGGTGGACTACGTTGGCCTACTTGTAGGTCCAGACGGAGTACAACCACAGCTGACTCGCACCCAAGGCCTTGACAATCTCAAAGTCCCCACCAGTCTCAAAGAACTACAAAGTTTTCTTGGCGTGTGTAACTACTCGAACCAGTTCATAGAGAACTATGCAGACCTTGCAAAGCCACTGACTGAACTCCTAAAGAAAGACGTTCCATTCGTCTGGACTGATAAACAGCAACAGGCAATGGACGCTCTTATAAACAGGATCAAGTCAGCCCCTTGTTTAGTCTACCCAGACTATAACAAAGAGTTTTACTTGGAAGTGGGCTTCTCAGCTCATTGCATAAGTGCAGGTCTGTACCAGATACACGACAGAGACAAACGTGTAGTAGCCTACGCCAGCAAAACGATGGCAGGCCCCGAATTGAGATTCTCAGACTGTGAGAAAGCTTTACTGACCACAGTGTGGGCAGTTAAACATTTCTCCAGCTACATTGGTGGGCAGAAAATCATTGTGGAAACACAACACCAGCCAGTGACCTTCCTTAACAGTGAACGCATCAGAGATGGTGTGGTGACAAACTCACGTGTTGCAACGTGGCTCATGGCACTTCAAAGTTTTAACCTAGACATCCGTTATGGTCAGAACAAGAAGTCTCATCTGGGGACGGACTTGGCAATCTGCCAGAAGTGTACACAAGATGTACCAGCCACCCAGCCGCCGGTTGAGGTAAAACCCCAGTAACTGAAGACCCGAATCACCACTTCTTTGATGACAATATCTGCAAAGATATGACAACATTGTACGTGGATGGATCTTCATTCCTCCGCGACAAGATCTGCAGAGCAGGTGTTGGAGGGGTCCTCCTCCAAGACCAAGAGCAGATAACTTTCAGCTACAAATTAGGATCTCAGACTTCTCAGTACGCTGAGATTGCAGGAATCCTAATAGCTCTCCAGATGGTAGTAGAACGCTCCATCAAGACGCTAGTCATCTGCACTGACTCTAACTATGCTCGTTTGAGTTTCGCTTGTCACCTCGCTGTGTGGAAACTGAACGGTTTCCTAACAAGCGACAGAAAAGTGGTCAAACACAAAGAGCTTTTCATAGCGTGTGATCACTTGGTGACATCACACGACTTACAGATCTACTGGAAGAAAGTTCCAGGGCATTCTAGAGTCCCAGGCGATGACAAGCACTACAATGACATTGCAGACTCCTTAGCCAAAGAAGGAGCCGACGAAGGTCCTCTATGGTCCTTCGACCCCTCCTGGTTAATCGAGACTCTGCCAACACAACCTTCAGTCAGAGTTATGGCAGTCACACGTGCACAGGCCGCAGCCAGACCTGCTGACAACGCAGTCTCTGTACGACCTGCACTGACTGACCCAGACATCATCCAACTACAAAAGTCGGATCCTGCTATCAACTCCATGATACTGTATCTGACTGATCCGGACAAGAACACTCCGTCTAAAGACGAACTGGATTCCGATCCAGACCTTAAAGTCCTTTATCAGCTGCGCAAACAGCTTAAACTACTCAAGGGCATCCTGACTTTCGCTCATGGACCAACGTCCTCACCTGTGTTCGTGGTTCCCCATGACCAAAGGGGGGTGATGTTAGTTCATGCCCATGATCTCCCGTCCGCAGGACACAAAGGAGATAAAGCCACGCTGACGGCATTAAAACAAATTGCCTATTGGCCTGGAATGAAAAAGGATGTCAAGGACTACATTGAAGGGTGCGTGGTCTGTGGCCAGTTTCAGCCAACCAGACCACTTCACAGAGCACCACTGCAAAGCAGAGGCATTGCATTCCCATGGTCTGACCTCCAGATCGACTGGGTTGGACCACTCACTAAGAGCTCTAGAGGAAATAAATATTTTCTCACGGTAACCTGTGCATTTACCAAATGGGTAGAATGCCTACCAGCTCCTAACGACACAGCACAAACAACTGCTATGTTGTTAATGAATCATATATTCTCAAGGTTTGGACTTCCCCTTCGGGTGAACTCAGACCAAGGTACACACTTCACAGGTGAAGTGATGAAAGAACTGTGGAAGACGCTAGGCGTCAAGGCCAACTTTCATGTCGGCTACCACCCACAGGCTTCAGGCCAAGTCGAGAGAGCAAACAGAACTGTGGTGAGTATTTTGAAGAAATACGTGGCCGCAAATCACAAGGACTGGGATGTGAAACTCCCTCTGGTCCTCATGGCCATAAGAGCCACTCCACACACATCAACTGGCATCTCTCCCTTCGAGATGATGACCGGTCGACAAATGACTCTCCCTCTACACCTGTTGTACCAACCAGGCGACGCCGTCATGGCGACAGCCTACACTACACAACAATACATGAAAGATTTGAATGTACACCTCAGAAACACTTTTGCTTTCGCCCAGAAAAACCTGGAAAGGTCCGCTGAAGGACGCAAGGCGTACTATGACCAGAAGGCCTCTCACAATGAACTCCAAGTGGGAGACAGAGTCTGGTACTATACGTTCGCCCCAGCAACCGGGAAAGGAGAGTCCGGGACCGGAACTCTCGCCCGCAAACTAATGCCCAGGTGGACTGGACCTCATCTGATAACAGACAAAGTGTCCTCAGTCGTCTACGAAATCAAAATCAGCAAAGGCCGCAAAGAGCCAATTGCTAAATGGGTACATCGAAATCAGATCAAACCTTACAAGGCGTTCAATGACTCCACAAAAGACAAAGATCTCACAAACTCACCGACTTCATGGGATAATAAGGTCGTCCAAACACAAGTTAGTAAATAAACTAATCAGGTTTAAACTACCATATTTCCCACCCTATAAGTCGCATTGTCCAACTTGAACTTAGAAACGCTAAGTCCAACACCCACAACAAAAACTAATCTTAACAACCATTTAAATCCACAAGATTTAAGTTGACCTCGGTCATAAAGTTGAGACCTGTTTTCTTGTGTGTTGCACTTTGGAATCTGACGACAAGAGTGTGTCGAAGCAGTGAAACGTTGTTTCCTTGTTGTTTAGTCATTACTGTTGTCATTAGTTGAGATATTGTTTGGTTCTGAACACTCCCAGCCAAAAAGGTTTTGTATTAACATTGGTTAATGAATGATATGGATTTAACTATGCCAACATGCAGTTCGTTTTGTTAAATCTCAATCGTCGAAGAGTCAATGTAGTTTAAAGCTACTTAAGGTACAATAAACTACACTGGTCTCATAATTTCTAAATTGAACCGATTCGATCGTTTCTATTCTAGATTGTCTATTTATTTTGATGAGTCTCGCCATAGACTTCAAAATTTATTAGGAATACCAAATCCTACGTCGTTCGTCTAAAAGACAACAGACATTTAGATCAAACTATATTTCATTTTTATTTTAGTTTAACCTAAACTAAGTAATGAATGGAGGAATAGTTTGGAATTAGAGGCCTTCGTTACAGAAGCCCTCCAAAATTTTATAGGTACAAATCCCTATATCTAATTTACAGAATTGATCCACCCCTTAATTGGTAATTGTAGCTGATCTAAACCATGATAGCTTACATACCAGGTGCATATAGGTAAGGCTTAATGTAAAATCCCAATCATAAGCCCACCTAAAACCACATAATTGCATGACACATAGAACCAGAGTGGCACTGACTGGAAACCAACCAGCCAACAACCTTCGATGTGGGGACCTGCAGCTCCAACGCTTGGTCTTCAACCTCCATCCAAGGGTCGCCTCCTCTGCGTCAATCGAGGGATCCCCTCTACATGCTGATTATGAAAACAATTGTTGCTGATGAAATCACCAACTCTAATCGTGGTGGAATTACTGCTGTGGAATTACCGCTGTGGAGTGTAAGACTTTGCTTTCCAAGGGATCACAGACTTTGTTTTCCAAGAGTTAACAGACTTTGTTTTCCAAAGGATTAAAAGCTTTTCGCAATGGGATTACCTCCGAACAGTATGAAATTTCCAAAACTTTATGGGATTATAATTTTTGATTTTTCTTTTCCACTTGCTGGATTACTTCAAGATCAAAGACAGTTCAAGGTTTCCTTTCGTGTTGGACCCCATCCCCAAGGACTGGCGATGGCTTCCAAAAGGGGGGAGATGTAGTGGACATGACCTTGTCCACTTTTAAGACACCTGTGTACTTTTGAACTGTCCAGTGATGACCTTTACTGACCTCTCAGTGAAGCAAGACATTTACTACAAAATCATTCATTTAGCTATAATCTGATAAATATAGTCACCAAAAGAGACTATTTCTATCTTTGATTTGATCCTAATGTGATCAAAAGAATAACTTTTGTCATTCTCATGATGGTGCTTTTAAGCTGTGTTATTCTGTGAGAGTTAAACTGTGTCCACTGCTGTGTTAAAGGGAAATATCGGGTCACAGAGACCCGACTGTTCTGTTTAGAAATAAGAAGACAGTTTAATCAGTTGTTTTTCATTGAACAAGGCTCCAGCTTTCTCTGTCTGTTCCTAAACAAATCTCCCTCTGCTGCTGCTTGTTAACCTTGGGTTTGATAAGACAAATGAACTCCTCGACTGGTCCTTCCTTAAGTACTAGTCTAAGCTGTGCTGAAACGCTTCAGAGAGTTGCTGGGAACTTCAAAAGAGATGTGAACTTTCCCAAGAGCTGGACACGTGTGGTCAAGAGCTAACGACCGGCGTCTTCAGCTAAGGACTGATAACAGGCTGTTATGAGTCTACTTCGAACAAGCCGAGCTCAAAAACTTTGTTTATTCCCTCCTGGAATAAGTTTATCTTGAAGTCAGAGGCCTGAAGCTGACATATTCTCTGATGACCAACGCGGAAGCCAGGAGACGTTGAAACGTAAACTAAAACCAGTTTTGGACGTGCTGGGACTAAAGGACTCTGTGCATCTGAAGGCTGGTGTCTTCCCTCTTACCGGGCGGTCGTCAAAAGGTAAAGGAGCTGTTTACAAAACGTACCTGGATTTTAGCAGAAGTCGGATGAAAAGTGTCACTCTGGTCTCATGCTCAGGATAATTTTCTTCTTAAATCTTTCCTCCTATTTCTTTCCCCTCTCTATCTAAGCTGGAAACTATATTTTTAAGCTAAAGGAGCCCACAGACTAAATATGCTTGTCATTAATATTATTATGACATATTGCAATGTCATTATTATTACACCAGAGTGATTGACATATTGCAATATATTCCCCGTACGGGCCACCAAATGTTGAGGCGAACTGGTCCTCATATTGAATAATTTCACACGAGACCTTTCTTCCTTTGCCAGCAAGAGAACTCTTTTAATAAGTAAATACAGAACATACAGCTGAACAGTCTATACCGAATCGAATCTAATCTGTGTCCTCAGAATAGCATGTAGTTTAATTTATACCTTCTTTTGACGTCATGTCTTATGTAAGAACAAGGGTCATTCTTCCCGTAAGGGAAGAGTGAAAACAGTTCCGGGAAAGGCAGGGACAGTGTACTGTATTTCCCAAAAAAGGGAACTTTGCACGAACATAAACAGTTTAGCTTATCTGTGTCTTGTCAGAGGGTAAGAGTTTTTCCCTTGCATGGAGGAACACAAATTTAGGATTAATGACTTTGTTATTCTGGTTCTCACCAGATGTTCTATGAACTCCTGAACTTTTGTACGTGCTCTGTCCAACGAGTGTTGGATTTCTGGACAGACTGTAATGCCCTACAAATACATATAACAAAACCTACACTACCTTCACCTACAGTATAGTCATGAACTCTTGAGAATGTGGACACAAACGATCCAGATTAACTTTCTCTGCGGGGTAATGGGACTGTCCTTTGTTTAGTTGGTCCATTTGTTGTTTGGTTGGTCCATTGGTTGGTTGGTTGGTCCATTGGTTGGTTGGTTGATCCATTGGTTGGTTGGTTAGTCCATTGGTTGGTTGGTTGGTCCGTTGGTTGGTTGGTTGATCCATTGGTTGGTTAGTTAGTCCATTGTTTGCTTGGTTTGTCCATTGTTTGTTTGGTCCACTGGATGTTTCATTGGTTGGTTAGTCAACTGGTTGGTTGGTTCATTGGTTTGGACCAATGGACCAACCAACAAACAGACCAAACAAGGTTGTTTGGTCTGTTTGTTGGTTGGTCCATTAGTTTGGTCCATTGGTTGGTTGGTTGGCTTGTCTGTTGGTTAAATGGTTGGTCCATTGGTTGTTTGGTTCATTGGTTGGTTAGTTTGTCCATTGGTTGGATGGTTGGTCTGTTCGTTGACTGACTGACTGATTGGTTGGTTGGTCCATTGTTTGTTTGTTTCATTGATTGGTTCATTGGTTGGACCATTGGTCGGTTGGTCCATTGGTTGGTTGGTTGGTTGGTTGGCTGATTGGTTGGTTGGTCCATTGTTTGTTTGTTTCATTGATTGGTTCATTGGTTGGACCATTGGTCGGTTGGTCCATTGGTCCATTGGTTGGTTGGTTGGATGGTCCATTAGTTGGTTGGTTGTTAGGTCTGCTGGTTGGTTGGTACATTGGTTTGGTCCGTTGGTTGGTTGGCCCACTGGTTGGTTGGTTGGTTGGTTCATTGGTTTGTTGGTAATACAAGTTCAGACCATAAAACCCTAAAAACTCAGTAAGTAGGTCACCAGGGAGTAAACAAGGAAGTCAAGAAAATCGATGGGACTGCCAAGGTGTCAATTTTAATCATGGTGTGTACAAACATCAGACTTTTGGGGGTTAAACTACCAGTAAAGAGACATTCGTCATAAAGTCCAGGAAATAAATCAACTTGTATAAGTCAACAAATTTGTCCAGTTAGTTGGATTTTTGTTGCATAGACTGAAGGGTTTAAACACAAGACGCAGCCCTGAGCTTCAACATCGTTTCTATTTAAACCACATCTTGTTCAAAAACCCTCCGAGGGAGGTTCAGAAAATTCTGCTGAGGGAAAGTTTTCCCCTCGCCTCCAGGAGTTTTCATCAGTATCATTGCCCGACAGTGAAAGGACGAGCTGCGCCGACAGAACTCCCACACCTTCACACTTTCAGAACATCACCACACACTTTCAAGTTTGTTTGCAGTGTGGAAAATCACCTCTTTACTCTCCTTTCTTGCTGCCATTTCTGCCATTTCCACCTCACCGCTGGGCTCTTTGTGCAACCACGAATCTAAGCACGACAATTTATGTTTCCAGGAAAGATTTAGATTAAAGGCAAAGATGTGATTCATCTTTAAAATTTTCCATGCTCTGCAAGAGGCCCATACCAACAACAACCAGAAGCCACAAACGCTCCGAGCCGCCACAGAGGACTACCTGCTTCCTCTGACGCTTCTGCTCACAGGAAGCAGCGGCGCAGGCCTCACGGCCTCGTTCCGCAAAACTTTACGTCTTTTCAAGAATAAGAGTTCCTGACGTGAGCTCAGCCCAACATCCTGTAAGAGCTCCTCCAATAAAAACAAGTCAAATGTTAAAAATGTCCCATTTTATTCTTGATGGGTAAACTTCTGCACGTTTAACACTTACTTAGCAAGTTCAGCAATCAACTTCCTTTTCACCTCAAGTAAACTCAAACAGCGACAACGTACTTCTTTCTCTTTATTGTCTCTGTTGGATCAGGGACAGATCTGTGCTTTCCTTCTGCTCTGAAGGGAAATACTTTTCTTAGATTTACTCATTTTATTTCAAAAGGACAAATAGGACAACACTCTTTAAACTCATGTTCATTAAAACTGCGAGGAACAGTTTCCTGAGGAAGACGACAAAGATTTAAGATGGAAAAATCCTCTACAGGTTGAAAAACAAAAACCCAAAACAACCGGAATGTTTCTAAAAGCTGACTCAAACATGACCAATTCTGGCATAGCCGAAAAATAGTTTAAGTGTCTTTTAGTTTTTGTTAGAATCTCCAAATGCTCCCATACACTCCCATTAACTTTCCTGCCTTCTAATGTTCCTTTGGGGAAAATCAATCCTATTGAAATGCATTATAAATTCATTTTCTGATCCCATATTTATCATATGTTAACATGCATTCTGGTAGTTTTTACCTCTATTCCTTCATTTGATATATGTATGTTAGCCCACTAGGTGGTGCTTTGAGGCTTTGGAGCTATACCTTGCTATTGGGCCATCTTTCATCTCCATCCATCCATCCATCTTCTTCCGCTTATCCGGGGTCGGGTCGCGGGGGTAGCAGCCTAAGTAGGGAGGCCCAGACTTCCCTCTCCCCAGCCACTTGGAGCAGCTCCTCCGGGGGAATCCCAAGGCGTTCCCAGGCCAGCCGAGAAACATAGTCCCTCCAGCGCGTCCTGGGTCTTCCTCTGGGTCTCCTCCCGGTGGGACATGCCCGGAACACCTCACCAGGGAGGCGTCCAGGAGGCATCCTAACCAGATGCCCGAGCCACCTCAACTGGCTCCTCTCGATGTGGAGAAGCAGCGGCTCTACTCCGAGTCCCTCCCGGATGACTGAGCTTCTCACCCTATCTCTAAGGGAGAGTCCAGCCACCCTGCGGAGAAAACTCATTTCAGCCGCTTGTATCCGAGATCTTGTTCTTTCGGTCATAACCCAAAGCTCATGACCATAGATGAGGGTGGGAACGTAGATCGATCGGTAAATTGAGAGCTTTGCCTTTTGACTCAGCTCTCTCTTCACCACGACAGACCGGTACAGCGCCCGCTTCACTGCGGACGCTGCACCTATCCGCCTATCGATCTCACGCTCCAGTTTTCCCTCATTCGTGAACAAGATCCCGAGATACTTAAACTCCTCCACTTGGGGCAGGACCTCCTCCCCGACCCGGAGAGGGCATGCTACCCTTTTCCGGCTCAAGACCATGGCCTCGGATTTGGAGGAACTGATCCTCATCCCGGCCGCATCACACTCGGCTGCAAACCGCTCCAGTGAAAGTTGTAAATCACGAACTGATGAAGCCAGTAGGACCACATCATCTGCAAAAAACAGAGAAGCGATTCTAAGGTCACCAAAACGGATCCTCTCAACACCTTGGCTGCGCCTAGAAATTCTGTCCATAAAAGTTATGAACAGAATCGGTGACAAAGGGCAACCTTGGCGGAGTCCAACTCTCACCGGAAACGAGCCTGACTTACTGCCGGCAATGCGGACCAAGCTCTGACACCGGTCGTACAGGGACCTAACAGCCCTTATCAAAGGGCCTGGTACCCCATACTCCCGGAGTACCCCCCACAGAACCCCCCGAGGGACGCGGTCGAATGCCTTCTCCAAGTCCACAAAGCACATGTAAACTGGTTGGGCAAACTCCCACGCACCCTCCAGGACCCTGTTGAGGGTGTAGAGCTGGTCCAGTGTTCCACGACCAGCACGAAAACCACACTGCTCCTCCTGAATCCGAGGTTCGACTATCCGACGGACCCTCCTCTCCAGAACCCCTGAATAGACCTTACCAGGGAGGCTTAAGAGTGTGATCCCCCTATAGTTGGAACACACCCTACGGTCCCCCTTTTTGAATAGGGGAACCACCACCCCAGTCTGCCAATCCAAGGGAACTGCCCCCGATGTCCACGCGATATTGCAGAGTCGCGTAAGCCAACACAACCCTACAACATCCAGAGCCCTAAGGAACTCCGGGCGAATCTCATCCACCCCCGGAGCCTTGCCACCGCAGAGCTTTTTAACCACCTCGGCGACCTCAGCACCAGAGATCGGAGAACCCGACCCAAAGTCCCCAGGCTCCGCTTCCTCAGTGGAAGACGTGCCAGTAGGATTGAGGAGGTCTTCGAAGTATTCCGCCCACCGACTCACAACATCCCGAGTTGAGGTCAGCAGCACGCCACCCCCACCATAAATGGTGTTGGTCGCGTACCTCTTTCCCCCCCTGAGACGCCGGATGGTGGACCAGAATCGCCTCGAAGCCGTACGGAAGTCATTCTCCATGGCCTCTCCGAACTCCTCCCACGCCCGAGTTTTTGCCTCAGCAACCACCCGAGCCGCATGCCGCTTGGACTGCCGGTACCTATCAGCTGCTTCCGGGGTCCCACAAGCCAAAAAGGCCCAATAGGACTCCTTCTTCAGCCTGACAGCATCCCTCACTGCCGGTGTCCACCACCGGGTTCGAGGGTTGCCACCACGACAGGCACCAACAACCTTGCGGCCACAGCTCCGATAAGCTGCCTCGACAATAGAGGCGCGGAACACGGCCCACTCGGACTCCATGTCCCCCGCCTCCCTCGGAACGTGTTCAAAGCTCTCCCGGAGGTGGGAGTTAAAGCTCCGTCTTACGGGAGACTCTGCCAGACGTTCCCAGCAGACCCTCACAATACGTTTGGGTCTGCCAGGTCTGACCGGCATCCTCCCCCACCATCGGAGCCAACTCACCACCAGGTAGTGGTCAGTTGACAGCTCCGCCCCTCTCTTCACCCGAGTGTCCAAGACATGCGGCCGCAGATCAGATGAGACGACAACAAAGTCGATCATCGAACTGCGACCTAGGGTGTCCTGGTGCCAAGAGCACATATGGACACCCTTATGCTTAAACATGGTGTTCGTTATGGACAATCCATGACGAGCACAGAAGTCCAATAACAGAACACCACTCTGGTTCAGATCAGGGGGGCCGTTCCTCCCAACCACACCCCTCCAGGTCTCACTGTCATTGCCCACGTGAGCGTTGAAGTCCCCCAGTAGAACAAGGGAGTCCCCAGGAGGCGCACTCTCCAATACCCCCTCCAAGGACTCCAAAAAGGGTGGGTAGTCTGAGCTGCCGTTTGGTGCATAGGCACAAACAACAGTCAGAGCCCGTCCCCCCACACGTAGGCGAAGGGAGGCTACCCTCTCGTTCACCGGGGTGAACCCCAACGTACAGGCACCAAGATGGGGGGCAACCAGTATGCCCACTCCTGCTCGGCGCCTCTCACCAGGGGCAACTCCAGAGTGGAAGAGTGTCCAACCCCTCTCAAGGAAACTGGTTCCAGAGCCAGAGCCATGCGTTGAGGTGAGTCCGACTATTTCTAGTCGGAACTCTCAACCTCACACACTAGCTCAGGCTCCTTCCCCACCAGAGAGGTGACATTCCATGTCCCAATGGCCAGCTTCTGTAGCCGAGGATCAGACCGCCAGGGTCCCCGCCCTCGGCCACCACCCATCTCACATTGCACCCGACCCCTTTGGCCCCTCCCACAGGTGGTGAGCCCATGGGAAGGGGGACCCACGTCTCCTCTTCGGGCTGTGCCCGGCCGGGCTCCATGGGTAAAAGCCCGGCCACCAGGCGCTCGCCAGCGTGCCCCACCTCCGGGCCTGGCTCCAGAGTGGGGCCCCGGTGACCCGCGTCCGGGCGAGGGAAAACTTAGTCCATTTATTTCACTCATCATAGGGGTTTTTGGGCTGCACTTTGTCTGGTCCCTCACCTAGGACCTGTCTGCCTTGGGTGACCCTACTAGGGGCATGAAGCCCCTGACAGCATAGCTCCTAGGATCACTGGACACTCAAACCCCTCCACCACGTTAAGGTGGCAGCCCAGGGAGGGGATCTTTCATCTCATCTGACAAAAAAAAAGGTTTTAGTTTGGATGTAAAGAGCCAAAACATCCCTGTATAGTGCACAAGTGAACATTTGGTAGAGTAGATTCACATACATGCAGGCTTAAGAATCATCCATGCCTGCCTGGAGTTGGCCGCTCTGTTGGCTTGACTGAACATCATGGGTGGATAGACCTGTCAGCCACAGCTCTGTCTACACACCGAGCTACAGATTCCTGGTCTGGTCCAGAAAAAAAACACACACAAAAAAAACGCTCAATGGCATCGTGCACAAGTAAAGTCTTGGAAAACCAAAAATTAAAATAAACACTCATGGCCGACACCGGCTGACTTGTGAGAGCTTGACGGAAAACAGGTCCACGCTGCAGGCGATCTGGTGGAGGATCTTCCCAAAACTCTGGACTGGAACCTTTTTTTTTTTTTTTTTTTTTTTAAAACATCAGTCTGGACACTCGTTTTCATATTATTTCAACTGTTAGAAAAATGGCCATAAAATAAATAAATGGTCAACAGAGTAAATGTTTTGTACCTTCACCTGAGCCAACATTTGTTGTGAATTGATGTATAAATAAAGTGAATTGAATTAAAAAACATTTAATTGTTTTGTAAAACCAAAGGTCCTTAAGAAACTAAAAATTTAACGTAAAATAGTCATTTAAATTTGATATTTTAACTTCAGGCCATGGCTCTAAAGATTAACTAGTTTATGGAGGGCAAAAATATTACTAAATAGTGACAGCAACAAAAGACACCGTCCAGGTGACCTGACTGAACATTGTTGGATTTATGCCTGGATTATTGAGCATGAACTTTGGTGTTTTGAACCACTTTGGCATGGCTGCCTTAGAGGAGTTGACGGGGGAGATGGTGGGTCCCAGAGGCCATCCTATCACCAGCAAACTGATTTTTCCACTCTGGGAGTGAGCTGTTGTGGGATTCAGTTGGTTTGGCGGGCTCCTCAAACTGAAGAAGTCCTTCGGATGAAGGACGAAACGTCTCAGCAACAAAAAAACAGTCCAGATGACCTGACTGAGCATTGTTGTATTATTAAATAGTATTTTAAGCAGTCATGTAAGGTAGTCAATAACCCCAAGGAAATTTATTGTCATACGGACAATTTCTGGGTTAAACAAAAAGTATAAAAGCATATTAACCAGCCTACATGGAGGGTGGCAGGGTATTATTTTCCACGGACAGCGGCCACCCTGTGTCCATCTTTAGAACCACCCCTGTGGAACAGCTCACATGCAGTCCTTCCAGATTATATTTATTCTAAACTTCCAAGACAAACAATCTGGAGTCTGAGCTGTGCTGCAGTTGATGTGTTGGTCATTTTTCAGGCAAGAATTAACATTTATAAATCACAAAGTGTCCCGACTCTTTGTTCTGCAACATCAAATCTCGTTTTTG
>JBBPBX010034805.1:13656-24287 GCA_038048925.1 Garcialebias charrua
ACATAAAGAATGTGAGGAAATCCTGAAAATGGCAATAAGCTGAGCGGATGTCTTGAACAGGGCGCTCTGGAGAAGTCTCTGCAGAGCTCGGTGGCCTTCGAGAGGCAGAAGAACATGGACAACCGGGTGGGGATCATCAGGGGCAGCGTGCAGGTAACCCAAACACCTCAGGAACAATCTGAGCCCAGATGTTACGAAAATATTAACAAGCATCTGTTTGAAGTTGATGGATCAGGTCGTGAAGTGCATAGAGGACATGCAGGACGACTTTGACTTCTGCTACAAGACCCTGCAGTCTCGAGGTGACTCAAGTTTATGTTGTATTTTTCTTCAGATGATCCAGACTTCCATTTTATTTGCAACAAACATTACAAAAAGAGTTTATTTGTAACTTTAAACGTTTTGTTTTGTTCAGAATCAGCCGACAGAACGTCTGAGATGATGAAACAGGAAGTGACGCGGCTGCAGGAGATGCTCAACAGGCTTGACTTTAAGAGGAAGGTTTGTATTCCCAGAAGCTCAGATAGAAAACACCTTCTGGGTGTGAGGATGAACGTGTTTTACACTTCAGGAGTCGCGTGTTACAGCAGATCTTAAAATGTTCAGACGTTGTATGAAATGTACATAAAAGCTGAATGCGGTGATTTGAAAATTTCCTAAATCTGTATTTTATTCCCAGTGGAAAACAGAAAACACACCTCATGTTGGAACTAAGAACCACTGATGGAACACGATCATTTTAAATTAATGGCAGCAACACGTCTCGTCTTAGAAGTAACGATGGGCAGAGGTTCACCAGCCTGAGTCCAAACACAGTAAAAAATGTCAGAACAAAGTTCCTGAATGAAATATTTAATCTCCATTATCTCCAGTTCATCATCTGACCAACAGATTAGAATACTGTAATCTGTAGAAATCTGAGCTCCAAGGAGGAGGCTGAAGTTCGTGATCTTCAGGCCCTCAGGGGCTGCATTAAAGCCAGGTCTGGTTCTGTTCTGGGCTCAGCAACACTTCCCCAGATCACTGGCTGTAAACACAGTTCATCCACAGACGCTGCTTAAAGCTCTATCAGACAAAGAAGAAGCCAGATGTGAACACCATCCAGAACCGCTGCCGTCTTCTCTGGACCAGAGCTCATTTCAAATGGGCTGAGGTGAAGTCCAGGACTTTTCTGTGGTCAGACGGATCCAAATCATCCAGCCTAATATCAGTTCACAAGCCTGCCTCTCTGATGGTATTGGTCGCCTCCTCTGCGTCAATTGAGGGATCCCCTCTACATGCTGATTAAAACAATTGTTGCTGATGAAATCAACAACTCTAATCGATATGGAATTACCGCTGTGGATTATAAGACTTTGTTTTCCAAAGGATTAAAAGCTTTCCGTTATGGGATTACCTACGAACAGTATGGAATTTCCCAAAAACTTTATGGGATTATAATTTTAGATTTTTTCCACTTGCTAGATTACATCAAAATCAGAGACATTTGGTGGTATCCTTTCATGTTGGAACTCATCCCCATGGACAGGCGATGACTTCCAAAAGGGGGGACTGTAGTGATCCAGACGGTGGTCTCTGATACACCTTCGTCTCTGAACTGTCCCAGTGACACCTTTTCACTGATACTTTCAGTAAAAAGACATTAACACTATTTTATTACATTTATTTGAATCAAAACACACATTATTTAAGAAGAGACTTCCTTTTAATGTGTGTTAATTCTGAATTAATTCTGAGAATAACTTGTCATTGTTTGATCATGTTTTATGCTGTTACCAATGATGGTCACTTCTTCATATGATAAACCAAAAACTATGGCAAAGTTGAATGATATGTCAGAATGACTTGTTCAGAGGTGTTTAGAAATGTTAAGACGTTAATCAAATGCTTAATCAGTAATCTGTATGACTGGCGACAGGTTTCTGTCACTTGTCTAAACACTCTTACTGCATAATCTTCACTTCTTTAACTTTTGATAACTCTTCTGACCCGAGCAAAATCACTCCCATTCTCTGGCAAAACAACCAATGAGTGGGTGGATTTAGTAGAGTCAACCCTCCTCTTTTAAGGCCCCACTTCCTGTCGGAGCCCTAGAGTCGGTGGAGGACCTCAATCCATGAGGTTCCCAAAAAGAGCTGAATGAACGCTAGTCACACGCTAAGGACACGCCATTCAGTTAAAGATTTATAACATGCCTGTTATAAATCCATTTCAAGCTATAGAAAGCTTTAATTTAATGAAATTCCTTCAAGGAAGCTTTTATCTTGAAAAGCCAACCGGAACTGAGGTCGTTACTTTGGTGAGGTGGAAGCCGTCTTGTGAGCGAGCCATTGCAAAAATGGACGCCGGTCGCCTGTAAACCGTAGCACGAACGGACAGTTCGTGCACGTGAGGTTGGGACAAGTTACCCGAAGCAGAGACCAAGAATCTTCGCACAGGTAAAACGTCGATGTCCATTTGACCGAGTCGAGCGGAAGCCGCCGAGGAACTGCCATGTTTCTGGTTAAAAAACATCAAGATAATAACTCTCCTCATCCTCCATGTTCTCTTCCTCCTCCATTTTCTTCCTTGAAACTTTCTTATTAAGTTAACTAAACCAGTTAACTAAACTTTAAGTTTATTGTGCCAACAGAGTATAAGTTAATAACACCCATAACTTGTGTTCTGTTGTTCCTATGAAAATTACAAACGCGTGTTTCATCTGTGCTGAAGTAAATTATAGGAAACCTGATCACTCATTCATGTACATATGTTGTGATGTAAATTTATGATTCTGTTAAATAAATGGTCCAGTCTTGCTGTACCAACATAAGTTAACATTTCATGTCTTTACATTTCAAGTAGTCACAGAAATATTGGTAATAAACTGAAAAAGAGAGAACTCGTTTAATTAATTATGTATTTTTGTGTCAGTCTAAACCCTGCCAATTTACATATAAACTATAGGTAAATCAGTAAACTGATAACCGCCTATATATATTATTACAGGTGCATTATCTAACATGAGCAGCTTACACATCTGGAAAGACTCCATCAATGCAGAAAAGTATACAGGTTTTAAAACATCTGCTCCATTCAGGACTGTTGAACAGCTGGAATACTCCATCAGACCAGAATGGGCTCCAACTGGTCTCCTCAGGTCCTCCAAAACCTCCAACATCTGGTCTCATCAGATCATCCAAAACCTCCAACATCTGGTCTCATCAGATCATCCAAAACCTCCAACATCTGGTCTCTTCAGATCATCCAAAACCTCCAACATCTGGTCTCATCAGATCATCCAAAACCTCCAACATCTGGTCTCTTCAGATCATCCAAAACCTCCAACATCTGGTCTCATCAGATTATCCAAAACCTCCAACATCTGGCAGGTCTTCCAAAACCTCCAACATCTGGTTTCCTCAGATGCTGGACGTTTACAGGCCATTGTTAGAAGAAGAGGGGAGTCTTCAGAGAAAACCTAGATCTGGAACAGTTTTAAACGGACGTGTTGCTGCCATCAGATTCAAAATGATCTGCTTTTATTTCATTCTTCACAAAAATATGTTCAAACTTTTTTTATTTAAACCTTTGATGTGCTTCTTCTGTTCAGTTGTGAATAAAATATGAGTTCGTGAAATGTGCAGATCGCTGCGTTCTGCTTCGTTTACATTTTCCTCAACGTCGCAGCTGTTTCTGAACATGAACTCTGACCCTCGTCCGCTTTTCACGTCTTATTTCAGGAAATATTATCCAAGATGGACGTGGTGATCAAAGAGGTCGACGACCTGATGTCGTCGCAGCTCAGCCCGGAGCTGCAGGACTGGAAGCGCCGGCAGCAGATCGCTGCCATCGGAGGTCCGATGCTGACCGGGCTGGATCAGCTGCAGAGCTGGTAATGAGATCCGGTAACAGTCGGAGAGCCAAACCGAACAAGCAACACGTGGCTCGAGGGCTCAAAGGAAGCCTTAAACATTGTCCAGGTGGCCCTCAATGTGCTCAGTGGGAACAAATTGATCTAAATCAATAAAAACTAAAACTTTGGTAATAAAATCCTTTCAACCTATAACTTTTTGGAGTCGTAGACATCACTTTTCACTCTGTTCACCATCAAAAACAGATTTTTTTTTTTTTTTTCATTTTCGTTTCTCTGGCTCCATCATAGTCAGGATTTAGTTTTTTTTTTTTTTTTTACTGCACTGAATCCAAACCTGGCATTATTAACATGTTAGAGTCACGTCTGTTGCCGCCCCGGTCTGTGTTTGTTGCATTTTATCCCGTTAAAACGGCTCCACCTTCTCGCCCCGCAGGTTTACCGTGACGGCGCAGAGCCTCTTCCAGATCAAGCGCCAGCTGGACAAGCTCGGGGAACTGGTTGTGAAGGTCACCTACGAGAGCGACCCAATACCGCTGCAGAAACCACAGCTGGACGAGCGAGTGAAATTCCTGATTTACCACCTCATCAAGAGGTACATCCTCCACCAGAACATGACGTGGTTTAACTCGACAGGTTCTGAGGTACGGGTCAGAAAAACCAACAAAGTTCACAGTTATGACTCGGAAAGGTGGAGATTTCTGACCTCAGAATCCAATATGGCCGCCTCGTTGGTGTAGAGCTTTGATTGGAGCAGAAGGGTTAAATCGACTGTGACGTCACAAACCTGAAATTAGAGATAAATAAACACGTGTTTAAACCCATTTTTGTCCAGCAAACAGAGCTTTTGTTGAGTTTCTCTGTGCTGGCTCTAATTTCTGGTGAAAGCTACGTCAAACCAACTCGCACCGATAATTTTGGACGGTGAAGATAGTAAAAAAAAAAGAGAGATTCTCATTATTTTTCCTGTTTAATTAACTGCAAACAGTCTGACGTTACATGTTTTCAGGGCTTTTCCACCAGTTTGCATAACTTTAGGCAAGTACCGTATTTTCCGGAATATAGGTCGCGGCTTTTTATCATTTTTGCATGCCCTGCGACCTATATTTAGGTGCGACCTATTTATGGCTTTTTATCACTGAATAGCGGAAATGCTCTGTATGGGTGCGCGCTTGGTGTTATTTACGTTCTAAAATAAGCTGATTTGTAATCATTTATTAACAAAAATTAAACAGAGACACACACTAACATATATTTCAGCTAACAATTTTTTTTAGGCGTTTCTGTACAGTAGTTAAATTTTAATGAAACACAGGGTTTCCGCCCGCTGCGCGCTCGTATGGTTTCTAGTGATGGGGCCGATCCAATCCAGTATCGGTATCCGATGCCAGCATAATTTAAGTATTGGATCCAACCTGCCGATATTTCCGATCCAGCTTCAAAGAGCACTTGTGTTCCATCACATTCTGTGACGGCCGTCTTAACATTGTGTGAGTTAAACCCAATGAAGACACTTTGGGCCTCACAACATGAAACACCCAAACTTTAATAGCACACAAGAGGCAGGTCTATACCACACACATGTCCTTCTCACTCATGGTGCAGCTGGAAAAACAAAACACATGATGGGAAAGACAACACAGCCCACTACCCTTAACCACTAAGGGAATGGATTTTGTTGTCTTTCCCATAATGCTTAGCAGTATTTTAGTTTTCCAGCTGCACCTAAAGCTGGAAAACTAAAAAACCGCTAAGCATGATGGGAAAGACAACACTGTCTACTCCCCTTAACCACTAAGGGAGTGGATTTTGTTGTCTTTCCCATAATGCTTAGTGGTATTTTAGTTTTCCAGCTGCACACAAAGCTGGAAAACTAAAAAAGGCTAAGCATTATGGGAAAGACAACAAAATCCACTCTCTTAGTGGTTAAGGGGAGTGGGCTGTGTTGTCTTTCCCATCATGCTTAGTGGTTTTTTGGTTTTTCCAGCTGCATCATGAGTGAGAAGGACATGCGTGTGGTATAGACCTGCCTCTTGTGTGCTGTTAAAGTTTGCGAGTTTCCTGTTGTAAGGCTCAAGAGTGTCTTCATTAAGGCCGAGATACACTGAAGCAGACTCCGTATACGCGCGTATACGCGCATATTTTGTGCGTATGTTTTTGCTGCTATACTTCAAGAAACTATCAGCTTTCAAACGCTCTCGTTCTCCTTGTTGTAATATGAGCAGCAGCACACGGAAGGGACTCAACTGAGCTCGCTGATTGGTCACTTTGACACGCCTACTGAAATGATTGACAGATTTCAGTCAGCTCAAAGTGAAACCTATCATGAGCAGCTCGCTGAAGACCGCTGCGGTGTTCTGATGCGGTGTTTCTACTATATATGTTATAAAAAGTTCTCTCAGAAATAAAAATAATAACAGGGAGTGCTTTTCCTGCAGCACACAGCCCACCAGGGAATATATAAAACATTGCGCACCCAGGTAGGACCTGAATTCATTCATTTCATTCATCGAGTGAACGGAGGAAGAAGCGGTTACTTGACTTTAGGCAAAAAAACAAAAGAAAAGGCCCGATCAGCGATAAAGAAGAGGAATTTATTTAATTTGTGTAACATACAAAACAGTCCGGCGCCGGGGAAGTTTAGGTCAGACACCGCGCATCGCGTATGCGCATCGCGTATGCGTAGTAAAAAAATACTTTTGCGCGTACTTGCCCTGAGGGGCTACGCGGGGCTACGCTTTTGCCACAGCGTACGTACGCTGCGTATAGGCGTATCGTGAGGACGCTCGAGTGTATCTCACCCTTTAGATTTATCTCACAATGTTAAAATGAATAGTGTCAGTACTAAAATTTCATTATACAGATTCATATACCTGAACAGTATCGGATCGGAAAAGTATTGGTATCGGTCGATACCCAGTTTTAAGTATCGGATCGGACCGGAAGAAGAAATGTGGATCGGTTCATTCCCAATTGTTTCATCAGTCGTAGCGAAACTAATTTTTTAATCCAGCTCATTTCACAATTATATTAATTTATTAAGGAAAAATTCAGCTCAGACACATATTTGCTATAATTTTGATCAAATAGATAATTGTTTTTAAGTGTGAATCTTCTTAAAAGCCTTGCTGTATGCTCCTGTGGCAGACATTTGCAGCAGAGCTAAACACGGTCCACATTTACGGGTTGACTCAGCGGTGACGCGTCACGTCAGCAGTGGATGGCGCGTTACGTCGGCGGTGACGTAGGTGTGACCTATATTCAGGTGTGACCCGTATATGGATTTTTCCAAATGTTTGGCAATAATTGGACAATGCAACCTATATTCCAGTGCAACCTATATTCCAGAAAATATGGTAGCAAGACTTTATTTTCACAGTGACATTACTTAACACAGATTATTGTTGTCTTCACTTGATACTAAAGTGTTTTTGAGGAGAGGATCTTTAGTTTGACAACACATCTTTGAGAAAACCATTGAAGGGATTAAAGGCGCTGATCAGGAAGTATAAAAACGTTCATGTTTTTGTGGGTCAGACACAAGAATGCAGATTAAACACGAGGAACATGAGTAAAACTCCAACACTTTAATAACAGATGAAACAAACTGAAACGTGGGAGATGAGTGGAGTGGAAACACCTGGGATCAGCAATGACAGGGGACAGGTGAGAGTGGGAATCAATGTTGGACACCTGTAAACACCTTTTAAGAACTGGACATATTTCAGTAACCTGTCTGAGCTTGAAATGAATAAATAAATAAATAGGACATTTTAGCTGTCGATGACGAGACAAAACCTGAAGTATTTTGAATCTAAACCGTTCAGTTGAAGTCAAAATAAATGTGAGAACCACCGCTTGTTAAATTTAGCATTTTTTATTTTAAGAATGAAGACACGACCTCGTGACCTCTGCCACTTTTCCCAGTTTAGAGGCTGAAATGATGAAATAATGGATGAAAGTTGTTTTTGTCTTCAGTTCCTTCGTGGTGGAGAAGCAGCCCTGTATGCCCACACATCCACAGAAACCCCTCATCATCAAGACCGGAGTCCAGTTCACCACCAAAGTCAGGTATCTGGTCCGTTAAGGTCTGCTAATCACCACCCACTCCTTGGGTTTTTTTTAATTATTTTTTTTACTCCTATATGTTTTTACAACTACAGTACATGTAAATACTTCTGCAGACTTTGTGCCATTTCAGCTGTTTGAACATCAAAACGTTCAAATCTCTTCAGTTTCTTCAAAAACATTGTTCACTAAAATCTGCTTCTGTTGCTGACTCTGATTTATTTAGCTACTTTTAGCTTTTAGCTAGTGTTTTGCCTTTTTAGTTTTTGTGTACAGTAGTTAGGTTGTTAGGGTAGTGTTTAGCTTGTATAGTTTTCTTCCCTTTAGCTTTGGCCTAGACTTCTGTTTCTTTAGCTATTGTGCTAAAGCTTTTAGTTAGTGATCTGCTTTTTTAGCTTTGAGCTAGAAATATACTTTTTCTACTTTTAGCTAATGTGCATCTTTGGCATTTAGCAAATTTTCAGCTTATTTAGCTCTTAGCTAAGTTTTGTGTTTTTCTCCTTATTATCTCAAGTTCTTTATTTTTTTTTGCTTTAAACTAATTATCCGCTCCTTTTAGCCTTTAACTAGTGATCTGCTCCTTTTAGCCTTTAGCTAGTGATCTGCTCCTTTTAGCCTTTAGCTAGTGTTCTGCTCCTTTTAGCTTTTAGGTAGCAATATGCTTCTTTAACATTTAGCTAATTGTCTGCACATTTTAGCTACTTTGTAATTTCTTGTGATATATTTTGTAGCATTTAGCTAATGATCTGTTCCTTTAGCTTTTATCTAGTAATATGCATCTTTAACATTTTAGCTAACATTCTGCTTCTTTATACTGTAGCAAGTTTTCTGCACCTTTAGCTTTTAGCTAAATGTTTGCTATTTTAGTTCTTGCTCCTTTAGCTTTTAGTGTTCTGGTTTTTCCGACTTAGCTGGTGATAAGGTCCTTTTAGGTTTCAGGAAGTTTCCCGTTCCTTTAGCTGTAATTTCTCATTTTTATCTGCTTTAGCATTCGTTCACTGCTCACATTGTTTTGTCACAGACAATGTAATTTCTTTAGTTTTTATTTGTCTTTTCTTTGTTTGTTTTAGTTGATAAATTATTTAATATCTTCTTTATTTATTACTGGTTTGTTAAAATAATTAATATACCAGTAGATCATTATTTATTTATTTATTTAATTACCTGAAGGTTTTGTTTTCTCTCTGATTCAGACTTCTGGTCAAACTCCCTGAAGTGGATTATCAGCTAAAGGTGAAAACGACATTTGACAAGTGAGAGCTTTAATTCTCCCTGATACTGTTGTTGTGTCTGTTCGAACAATAACTTTTTTTAAACTAACTGTTTTTGTTTCTGTAGGGACCTTCCTCCTGGCAGAGTGTGAGTATGAATTCAGTGTTAAAACAATAAAAACAAACAGTAAACATCAGATACAGAAACACAAACACGTCTCCAAGTTTCACAATAATCACTTTTAGAAGAGAAACCTGTTCTGATGCCTTCAAACCTATAAAGATTTTTTCTGTTACTTTAAATAAATAAACCGACTTTGATTACGGTACATTTTATTCACTTAACTTCCTTTTTATTTTATAAAATTTCAATCTGATAAAGTTTGAGAGACATATTCATACGACAGCAGTGATTAACTTGAGCCGGATCCTGCCTGAACAAGATCCGGGAACTCCCTCATTTTCACCGTGTGCGTTCCGGCAACTGTTCCGTCGGATCCGTCAGCTCATATCTCCACCCATAAAAGTCCAAAGTCATTGCTCATATTTATTTTGATTATTTATTAAAAATACAACGAGAGGAGACGTTGTCCATGTCTGTGGAGTGATTACTGCTGCAGCAGGTGCACCGGCAGCTCGTGGACACGTTCCTGCCAGCAGAGACGCTGACCGCATGTCCTGCGGGGATGAAGCATCTTCCTCCACCTTCAGCTGTGTCTCAGAATCCAAAGCAGCAAACAAACATTTTAACGGCACAAACGTAGCACTAACCACTCATTGTATTTACTGGAATTTTTGACGTGGGTGCAGGGTGTCAGCTTCACCTGCTTAGCTATGCGCCCTGCAGACAGTGCACGTTTTACAGGAGCTTCTCGAGACAGCTCTGCAGAGCGCGCACAACTGCTAATCTGTCGGAACTCCTGCAAACATTTCAAAGAATATAAATATATTATATATTACATAATATAAAATATTCACGTTTCAAAATTGTTCAAAATAACAGCGATCAAAATGTGTAAAAGACCGTCCAGTTTATTATCTAAAATAAATGGATGGATCGTCATTAGCTGTGGACAACAGAGAATTAAAGGCAGTGGTGATAGAGATTGGAGCAGAACAACGCGCAGGACTAAATTCAGCTAAGAAGCGTTCAGGTTGGACATTGAAGTCTGTGGGTGTGTGTGTGTGTGTGTTGGGATGCTTGACAGAATCGGAGCTGCTATAATTCACTGCTCTCTAAAATAGTAATTTTAATTCAACCTTTATTTATACATCCTGATGCATGCTCGATAATGTCCAGAGGACCAGACTTAACTTTTTTAGATTGATTTACCGTATACAGGTTGTTAGTCTCATTGAGCCTCGAGGACCCGTTTACAAGAGAGACCTGTTTTTAATCAATTTAGTCAAATCTTTACAGATGTGTACTGTAACCTGTTAGAAATGCAAGAAATATCTCTTTTATTCCAAATTTTCTGGGGGAGGACCCATATGCCCCC
>JBBPBX010034806.1:4775-16805 GCA_038048925.1 Garcialebias charrua
ATATATGTATATATATATATATTTTTTAAAAACTAATTGGTTAAAAAATATGTATTTTTTTTCATATTTTTATTAACATGATGCGTTCGTAACATTGGATTGTCGTAAGTCAAGACCGCCGTAAGTCGAGGACTACCTGTATAGCAAACTGTGTGTTTTCTTGTATGTTTTCAATCCATGGGTCCTTTTATATAAACTTAACTAAACTAGAATTAAGTGACTCGTCAACACAGAGAGGTTCAATCTACTCTTTGGTTCAGCATCACATTCTAAACTGGGCCATGAATAAAAAAAGGACCTTACAAAAGTGGTTTATCTCCAACAAAACCATTCAATATCTGAGCCCCACCTCAGACTCTCATTCACTCATACACTAAGCTTGTGGTGTGTAATACCTCACATTCTAACAATGGTTTCCTTTGTCAAGGGCCCAGTTGATATACCAGATGATGAATGTAGATGGGACGATTTGGGAATAAAGTGTAGATATTTGAACTTGTGTTTGAGTTCTATGGGGTCCACAAATAGATCAGTGGTTTACAAGATCAAGGTTTTTATTGTTGTTATTCGCATCACATGTGGTACATGAGGTGGAACGAAATTGTATACACAGGGTCCCAGAAGTTCTTTACGTCAATTGAGACAGAAGACCAAACTTTAAATTAAATATACTGTACGTGTGAATTGAACTAATTGGTTCAATTACAATGACCACAATTATGCCAAAATGGGTATACTGTAAACTACATTTTGCTGTTTGTGGTTTTGTTGTTGGACTTGCTGAGAACTCTCGGGTCTCAGTAGTGTGCCTGTGGTATCGCATACAGAGTTAATCTCTACATTCCCACTATTTAAGCTGATTAGCCTGTTCTTTGGTACTGAGAGCTCTTACTACGGGAGTGAATTCAACACAAACTCACCTATCATAACTTACTGTATTTGCATTATGTACAGTAGTATAACTGCTTTAAATCTACACCAAAATGAGCCCAGATTCATCCAGTTAAAGGTTAAAACGTGTTTATTAGCTTTGACTGATGAAGGGTACTGAGCCTTCCTTCTTGCCAGCCCCTCTGATCATGTGGTGTACAACATTTTGAAAAGGTTTGTTTTTGACACTTTTAGTGCTTTTTTGCCACAATTCATCTAACCTTTATTTACACAGATAAATTACATTGAGCCTTGAAGACTCATTTACAAGTGAGACCTGTTTAGACAGATTAAAAGTAATGAAAGTGACACATGTACAGTATAGGATTCGGAGGCAAAAAAGAAATCCTATCAAACTCTCACTCCTTGGCCGAGGAGAGAGTGCCTGATATTGAAAAAGACACCCCACACGACAGCTAGATTTATAGTTGACGTGTCGCGCAGCGCGCGAGGGTGCGCGCGCCAAAAGTGACGCAATATCGCAGTCCCCGCCCCTGCGCGTTGGCCCCGCGCGTGGGATTAGCGCGTGTCGTGCACCTCTGAATTTTTGAAACTCCGCAAGCCTAGTGCGCGCGCCGTGGGCGCTACGATTTGATTGACAGGTCCCCACCGACAGCCTTCACCCTCTTCACGCCGGAGCCTGCAGCTGTCTGCGCCGCTGTGGTCGTGGAGACGGCGTCGCGACGCATGGAGGAATGTTTTGTGACACAAATGTATTAAATTCTCCTTCATTCCTGATCTGGAGTCGGACTTTTCTTTTGTTTTTTCGCCAAAAGTCACGTGATCGCTTTCTCCTCCGCTGACTCCATGCATTAAAACCGCAAATAAAGACAACAGTTCAGCACGCGAGCGGAAAGCTATTTGTTTTTGTTGTGTGATTTCAAACAGTTCTTCTTCTACGGTAGATTTCTTCTTCTACACCTTTCTTGCAACATATGCACAGGTTTTAGAGGGTACTGCCTCCTGCTGGTCCGTAAAAGAACAGCACTTTGCCATGCTCCGCCGTGCGTCAACCATAAACACAGCGGCGAAACTGTGAATGCATTTCGCCGCACGGCTGAGTGCACGCGCGGCGCGCGCGCTCCAACCTGCGGACCAAAGCGCAAGTATAACTCAGCCTTTGGCACATAGAGATGCAGACATTCCGCAGGGGAGGGGAGACAACAAGAGCAGTGAGTGTGTCCAAGGACGCTCCAGAGGCAATGTAGTGTTAAGACCACGTGTCTTAACACTTAAACAACAATTAAACAATGTGTTAAAACCAAAGATATGTGCCGTAAATGGGTGGATAAAAGGACTCAAATGAAGACAAGCTAAAGATTATAAAAAGTTTAATTAATTAATTAATTTCTTTATTTATTAACAGAACTACCATATAGAAAGCAGTCAGCAGGTTAGAGCAGTCATCTTCCAATGCAAAAGTTGGGGGTTCGATTCCACCAGCAGTCACATGCCAAAGTGTCCCTGGGCAAGACACTGAATGCCTCATTGGCTCCGATGTGTGTCCCATCAGTGTATGAATGTGATAAAGCACTGATTATTCTTTGTACTGTATAGATCTAGTAGAGTGCTGTATGAATCGGTAAATTAGGACACAGATTGTATTGTAAAGCACTTTGAGTACATTGATAAGATAGAAAGGCACTATATAAATACAGTCCATTTACATATGAGAAAAAAATAAAACAACTACCCTATTTTCCAGCGTATAAGTCACAGTTTTTTTGCATAGATTTGTCAGTCCTGCGAATTATATACTTCCCCCCCCCCCCATATTCATAACGTAATTTTTGAATGACGCTTTAAATTTCGAAAAACTGCAACAGCGAGTCCTTCCGTGCGCACTCGCTTCACTCAGCTGGTGCAGGCGGAGGAACGCTAGTGGCTCCGGCCACAATAGATGGCTGGTGCCACACCGCCCAGGTGAAATGAAGCTGTTTTGACCATTAAATAAAGGCATAATAAACGCGACGGGTCAGCAGTGACGCATAATAAATGTGATTATACGCCAAAGTGACTTATATATGTTTTTTCCTCTTCATTATGCTTTTTTTGACTGATGTGACTTATTCTTCGAAGCGACTTATACGCCAGAAAATACAGCATCTTTCCTTGAAGGAATGTATTTAATCCAGTCACTTTTGTGCCAGTTATTAAAACAATCATATTTTGCAGAGTGATAATCAAGTCTCAGCCTTTTTGCGGAATCTTAAAAATAATGTAAACTCAATGGATGTCGTGAGATTTCAGATGGTTTTCTTTTCACTATTTTGATGAAGACTCTAGTATTACCACACCAATGTTCTATTTAAAAAATAGCCAAATTGACCATTGGAAATGGACCTTAGCAAACACAAAATTTTCAAAAATACTGAGCTAAACTATGGAGTGGTAGTACCTGAGCCATCCCACGTTACATAAAAATCACACTATATCATTTTCAAAGGTTGATTTTATGGCTACAACTGTGGTTTAAATCCCTTCATGTAATGCTAACTTTACTTTTTTTTTTAGAATGTGTTACTGTGTAAAGTTGTCTTTCATGGTAAAATTGAATGAAATTTTAATTATGGTACATGAATATTTTCAGCTCTAACCTATCTTCACCAGGACTGCATGGAAGCAGAGACGTTTTACCCCCAATGGGACTTGAGGGGTTAATACTAACTGTTTGACTAACTACAGTACTTTGTACTTAGTGCAATTGTTTGTGTGGAATTTTGAAATATTTTTTTAAATAATTTTCTGTACGTGTTTGTTCATTTGTGTATATTCAGGCAGGAAGTGATGGGGAGAGCATCGGCAACTGTCCGTTCTCTCAGAGACTCTTTATGATCTTACTGCTGAAAGGAGTCACCTTTAGCGTCACAACAGTCGACCTCAAACGGTAAGATATGACCAGAAAACGGACGTTATGAGAAATTTAATGAAGGACGAATGAAGCGTAACGATCTTGACGTCGTTTACCGCAGTAACCAGATGTGTTCAAACTTTGGTTTACCAGAAAACCAGCTGATTTGAAGGACCTGGCTCCTGGAACCAATCCTCCTTTCATGATGTTTAATGGCGAGGTCAAGGTCGATGTCAATAAGATAGAGGAGTTCCTCGAGGAGAGACTAACACCACCACGGTACACAGTCACATTCATCTGCAAGTTGACTAAAGGAGGCAAAATTTATCAATATATGTTATATTCTCAAATGTGCCAGCCATTGTTGATGATGTAATCATGAAAAAAATAAAAAAACACCATTTTTTAATTTCTATCAGGACATAATCAAAGGATACAGACTTTATCTGCTTGACTTTAACCCTGATTTCTCCACTTCCTTGTTAGACAGTTGGTATGAGGTGTTGTGTGCTAATGCTATTAGCATGATGGGAGTGACGTTTTAGTTTGTTTCTGTAAGAAAAAATATTCTCGCTTTATCTTCAAAAGGAACCACCACACTCGACAGCAGGAGAAGATTTTTAACTGGTATTTGCAAGGTCAGATTTTCAGGACAGGTTACATTAAAGTACAGAAAGAAGACCAGTCACGAGAATCTACTGTGAGCCGTCTGTGAAGCTTGTATACTCTTATCAGCCTCTATGTAGCCTCATCCAGCTCCCCATCAAGCTCTCTCCACCATCCCAAACACATGATTCATGGGCAGAGTTAACACTCTCAGCCATAGTAATAAAAACATCCATAACTTTTCACCAAAAGTTCCCTAATAGTTTATTTTCTCTTCTTTAAGTTTGTTGCTCCAATTCCAGAGGTGCAATGAGATAATTGCTTTGTTCCTAAATGAAAAAGAAAGCCAAGACAAATGTCAATCCTAAAATATTCAATTGTACTGATTTAATTTTCCCAAATTCAGTTACTTATAATTTAATTTATGTGAATACTGAGTCAGCATTTGAAGGCTTTCACTACTTTTGCTAATATTGTATGTATTTTCTTCTAGATAGCACTTTCCAAAATTTAGTTTGCATTTTGCTGCATTTAGCTTTTCCTGGCATTTTGGTATTTTGCCTATAACTATGCATCTTTTAGCTTTTGGCTACTATTTTGCTATGCTTAACAATTGACTAGCATTATGATTCTTTTAACTAGCATCTTACTCCTTTTAGGTGTGAAGTAATGTTTTGCTGCTTTTCATCAGCATTTTGATACTTTTAGTTAGTCTTTTGATACTTTCAGCTTCTAGCTAGTGTTTTACTATTTTGTAGCTACCGTATTTTCCAACCTATAAGTCACACTTTTTTGCATAATTTGCATGCCTTGCGACTTATCGGCCAAAGCGACATATTTATGGATTTTTCCCCCCATATTTATAAACCATTTTAGCTGAGATATGACTGTTTTCAGTCATTCTGACTGGGGGAAAAAAGAGCAGTACCACTTTCAGCCACTTGATGGCAGCAGAGTAGTAATAGCAGTATGGCATACCATTGTATCATGTAATAGGTAAACGTGGATATAATGACAAATTCAAAACAGTTCAAGACAAAAACAACAGGACTTTATTTATTATACAGTACATACTTTTTTCTTGAACTTTTTTTGAATTTACCATGTCCTGGATGACTGAGAATCTTCATCAACTATTAATGACACAATCGCCCTGCCATAACCTCCCCACTTTCATTCTGCTCGCTGCTTGGAACCGTCAACACAGCTGCGCCGCCCCGGCGAAATGCAGCTGATTTGACCATTAAAGTGCATTTTTTAAGCAAATGTTAGACTGAGACACACCTTTGCTATAATTTTGAGCAAATAAATAATTGTTTTTAGGTGTTTATCTTGTTAAATTTGCACAGCGACTCGTCGCGTGCACGCGTTTACTTCCGCGTATCGGCTTTTGAAATACCCCTGACTTGACAATCAAAGGCAGCACAGCACGGTGGTGCAACTGGTTGAGCTGCTGCCTCTCAGCGAGAAGGTCTCTGGTTCAAACCCCGGTCTGGGGGCCTGTCTGGGTGGAGTTTGCATATTCTCTTCGTGCATGCGTGGGTTTTCTCCACGTATTCCGGTTTCCTCCCACAGACCAAAAACATGCATGTTGGGCTGATTGGTAACTCTAAATTGTCCCTAGGTGTGAGTGAAAGAGTGAATGTTTGTTTGTCTCGTTTGTCTCTATAACCGTGTTTCCATCTATTTTCATTTCGAATTTTGAGCTAATTTTTGAAATCTCGCAAAAATGTAAATACAAATTAATGCGAAGCAGAAGTGTTTCCATCAACTGGCTTGAATCGCATCTACCGGGCCACGCACAGCGTCATTACGTCAGACGTCAGCGTCATTACGTCAGACGTCAGCACTGCGCATGTCTACAGTAAACAGGAAGTAGCGGTTGAAAACAGAACCCGGCCACACATCTCGTCAAAATGGAGAGAATATTTCAGGTACGTGTTGCTATCGGGCAAGTTGTATTTATTCTGTCATGCCAACTAGTTTTAGCGATGTTACATGTTGTCCGGAGCGGAAACAGCTGAACGTCACGTGACGTGAATGTTCGCTACGGCAGAACTGAGTCGGCAAATCTGTTTCCATCTGTCGTTTTGCGCATCTGCTCATTTTCGAAGATCCCAAAAACCACCTCAAGCGAGCGTATAAACTTTTTGGCGAATTTGAGGAAGTAAATTCGCATTTTGCCGTTTCCATTAAGCTTTTCTGCTGCGATACTTCAAAATGCGCATCTAGAAACCTTGATGAAAACACGGCTTATGTGTCCCTGTGATGGACTTGCGACCTGTCCAGGTGTACCCCGCCCCTCGCACGGTAGCCGTGTTTCCATCAAGGTTTCTAGATGCGCATTTTGAAGTATCGCATCAGAAAAGCTGAATGGAAACGGCACGATTCGAATTAACTTCCTCTAATTTGCAAAAAAGTTGATACGCTCGCTTGAGGTGGTTTTTGGGTTCTTCGAATCAGAGCCGATGCGCAAAACGAGAGATGGAAACAGATTTGCCGACTCAGTTCTGCCGTAGCGAACATTCACGTCACGTGACTTCGTCTCCGGACAACATGTAACATCGCTAAAACTAGTTGGCATGACAGAATAAATACAACTTGCCCGATAGCAACACATACCTGAAATATTCTCTCCATTTTGCCGAGATGTGTGGTCGGGTCCTGTTTTCAACCGCTACTTCCTGTTTACTGTAGACATGCGTAACGCTGACGTAATGACGGTGGCGTCTGACGTAATGCCGCTTTGCGTGGCCTGGTGGATGCGCTTCAAGCCAGTTAATGGAAACACTTCTGATTCGCATTAATTTTTATTTACATTTTTGCAAAATTTCAAAAATTCGCTCAAAATTCGAATTGAAAATAGATGGAAACACGGTTACTGATTGCTGGACATGGGCACCAGTGATCCCCGTGACCCAAAAATGGAAGAAGCGGGTAAAAGATAATGGATGGATGGATGTACTTTTAGATACTATCTTCCCACTTTTTGTTAGCATTTGGCCCATTTTTGCTCATGTTCTGCCTGTTTTATCATCTCAGTTTTTGCTTCTTCAGCAAATGCAGTTATTTAGCATTCCAGAAAATTTGTTTTTTACAGAAACTGCTTTATCTGGAGTTCATTATTTTTATTATTATTATTTTGACTAGAAACTTTGCTTGAAATCCAACTAAGTTTTAAGTTGCAAATTAATCAATTAACACTACAGTATAAAGGAAAATATCAGCCATGTCATAGTCCATTTATCCATCTATTTAGTTATTTTCTTTTTTTACCTGCTTCTCCTTTCTGGGTTGTCGGAAGCTCATGCCATTCTCAAAGAGTCACAGTCAAACACAGAGACAAACAACCATTCACTCTGTCACCCATACCTAGAGACAACTTAAGAGATATCCGTGAATGTAACATGCATGTTTTGATTTGTGGAAGAAAATCGGTGTACCCGAAGAAAGCTCACACATGCATGGAGAGAACATGTAAATTCTACACTGAAAAATGTTTAATAGTCATGAAAATATATTCAGATTTAGAATATTGATGGTACACAGGTGGTACTACAGGCTACCATTTGAAAGTAAAAAAATATCGAACTGAATCAGTATTGGTGATACTGGTTTTGTTTACTTGGTATTGAATTGAAACCCAATTTTGCAGGCTCACACACCACTTCTGTTAGCTTTTCTCTGAATGTGGCACTTTGCATTATGGGTAAACATCTCTACTTTGGTCTCATCTGTCCAAAGTAAATTGTTCTGAAAGTTATAAAAGACAAATTAACATGTTGGACTCAGCTGTGTGAGTTTTGTTTTACGTTTAATGTTAGATTTAAATAAAATTAGAAACATAAAAATGTAGCAATTTACATTATTTATTGATACGTAAAACTCTAAATTTGAAAAAGACTGAACTAGGCCAGTCACGATAACAAAGTCGTCTGGGCGATTAATTGTCTCAGAAATTATTGCAATAAACGATTATATTGTTTGAAATTTGACAATAAGTAATAATTATTGTCAAATTTAAGAAGAAATGTTTGTTAATTTGTTTTGCATGTAGTACCTTTTTTCAACCACTGGATAGCAGTATAAGACTGTTTGAACTGAAGGATGAGGGAGCAAGCAGCGTGTCTCTTTAAGAAAAATGGGAAGGAGGCTCCTTGACGTGACATGGGCTGTCTCTTCAGTTCTTAAAATGGTGGACGCTCGGTGTGATTTGAGCTCTTTAGCATAGCATTTTGCACAAAAAGATTTTAATTAAAAGATCATTAAACAAGTTCTCAGCTTCTTTTTGCAGAATTTTTTTTTTACACATAGGCACGGGTTTCAACCGTGAATTTTGGAGCTTCGACAAGACGGAGGTTTTTCCCCTAGGTCAACCTGTTAGCTTAGCTCGTAGCTTAGCTTCTCAGATGCTTTTAATTATCCAAAAACACGATTTAAATTTGGACAGTTAAAATGGATTTTAAAGAGAAAAGAGAAAGGAAGGGGTCAGTGAAGAGCACCGGATTTGAGCTTTTTGTCATCCAGTGTCTTCAGAAATAAAGAGACATGAAGAAACGATACAGCCGATAAATGAAAATGAGGTTGATAATTGTCATTTATCATATAATTAATTGATTTATTGTTTATTGCGATAGGCCTAGGCTGAACTCTCCATTTTGTTACGACTGTAGTTAAATTATCATGCAATAGTTCATCTTAGAAATAGTTTAAACAAACTGGATCAAGTGGTCAAGCTTAAATTATTACATCAGATTTTAAAAGCACTATGTTTATTATTCTATTTTGTGTCATTTCCCCGCAACACTAGCTTTCCCAGGCTAGCTCCCAAACATCGTGAATCTAACACAGCTGGAATCGACATCTTTGCCAAGTTCTCAGCTTACATCAAAAACCAAAGGAAAGATACCAACGATGGTAAGAAAGTGTTAAAGATTGAAGTTTCTTTATTTTCTGTTATACAGAGGTATGATCCATGTAGTTCTGCTTTTTGATGATGGATTGAACAGTGTTCTGTGAGATGCTCAAAACTTGCGATATTGTTTTATAATCTATACCTGCTTTACACTTCTCAACAACTGTATCTCTCACTTGCCTCGTGTGTTCCTTGGTCTTCATGATGCTGTTCGAATCTATAATGTTGAATAGCTGGGTTTATACTGAGATGAAATTGCAAACAGGCAGTCCAATATTCTATGTATTACATTTCTTCTGAAGTCAACTGGTTGCCCTGTATTTTAGTAAGGTGTATCAGAGTATAGGGGTGGTGTGATAGTGGGAATACAAATTAACATTTTACATTTCAGATTTTTTTGATAAAAAAAATGAAAATCACTTATTTAAATTTTATTATCTTTTGTGTTGGTCTATCATAATTTTTAGTTCATGGTTGTGATGAAACGTGGAAAAGGTCAAAGGGTATGAAGATGGTTCCAAGGTACGGAAGATGAGCCAATCTAATTCACAACACTATTTTTGTGCATTCATGACCTCAGCCTTGGAGAAAGCTTTGGTGAAGTCTCTTTGGCACCTTGACAACTTCCTGAGGACTCTTCTATCTGAAGAGATTGATGCTGATGCCTCAGGAGACCTACCCGAGTCCTCCAGGAGTTTCCTGGATGGGCCTGATCTCACTCTGGCGGATTGTAACCTGCTACCTAAGCTACACATACTGAAGGTATGGTCACCAAATATTCAGTATGTATCATGTGCACAGCTAGAACTTTCATGTCAATTTATACACAACTTTTTTCCCTAGGTTGTAGCCAAGAAGTATTGTGGCTTTGAGATCCCCACAGAGATGACAGGAGTGTGGAGATACATGAACTCTGCCTATCAGAGGCAGGAGTTCACCAGCACCTGCCCTGCCAAGAGTGAAACTGAGCTAGCCTATCTGAACGTTGCAAAACCAATCAAATAAAAGCACGAGTGGACAAACGGAAAGAACATAAATATATTAATATACAGCAGAACAAGGAAATAAACAAGAGGGTTGACTGATCGCAACTAGTTGGAGACACAAACTATCGGGAAAATACATCCATCCATTATCAAAAAAGGCGTTCAATACAGGATCAACTGGACTTTATTTGTTGCAGAAAATGTTTCGACTTCTGTCCAGAAGTCTTTTTCAATTCTGAATGGAAGCTGTGAGAACGAGAAGTTTTATACAGGCTTACAAGTCACGCACCAACATATGAAATTGGAAACTGAAATAACACCACAAATTAACTAACATGCCCATTCTATTTAAATTGACAAAACGACACATCCCAGCTTAACAAAAGGGGGTTTGTAACACATACATGTAAATTGAAAGATCACACCTTAACAGTAGGAGGTTCCCTTGAGGTCTCTGTTAGAAGACACAAAACTGTATGTAAATTGACAAACAACACCTCCCAAACAACAACAGAGGCTACTCAGAGAACTTTGTTAGTCTAATTTACAGACAAGGCATCCCTGCTCCCATCCGGTGTAAAACGTTTCGGAATCAAATCCAAAACTGAGTTATAGGTCTTAGACAGTTGAAATCTCAGACCTCCTCCTCTGTTAAGAGAAGGTTTTTCTCTCTTAACATACACAGCTTCCTTTACCCCCCTCTCAAACCTCAAACCATGTATAAAACTTCTCGTTCTCACAGCTTCCATTCAGAATTGAAAAAGACTTCTGGACAGAAGTCGAAACGTTTTCTGCAACAAATAAAGTCCAGTTGATCCTGTATTGAACGCCTTTTTTGATTTCATCATGTCCTGGACGACTGAGAATCTTCACCAGCATATCCATCCATTATCTTTTATCCACATCTATTTGGGTTGTTGGGGTCACTGGTGCCCATATCCAGAAGTCACTGTGCAAGAGGCGGGGTAGACACTGGACTGGTCGTAAGTCCATCACAGGGACACTATGAGACAAACAACCATTCACTCTCTCACTCACACTTAGGGACAATTTGGAATTACCAATTGGAATCACTGAATTGGTAACTTACGACACTATTGTGTATGTTGCACTACTGCTGCATAAACTCCCCTCAAAATTTGGGCTAAAATTCCTCATGGATACACACAACTCTTACATGGCATTGTTGCAACAATTGCAAGATATTTTTATACTTGTTTATACCCTTGTTGAGTCTTGTCTCCTTTTACACTTTTGTCAATATTTTGGTGCAACTCTACTTTAGGTTTGTATGCTAGTATCTCACTGGGCTTCAACTGTTGGCAACAAATCATGACTAGCATGGTAGCATGAAGCTAACCTTTATTCCGTGAACTATACCACCTTGCTTTCGATGCCAAATGCCTTGGATAATGAATTCACTTTGTACCAGAAGATTCTTCGAGTATCCACCAGATACATTCTTTCCTCCAAGGTTCAAGATCAGAGATGTATTCCATTTTTATGAAAAAGAAATTCCCATTTTGAAAATGTGAAATCTTTAAGATATGTTGAAAGGAATGTTCACAAGTAATGTGTGCATATTGATTAATAAGAAAATGAATGCTTTGTTATTTGTCTTGTCAGGAGAAATATTTAGATGGTTTAATCATGTAAAATAACTTTAAACTAGTAGTTGTGAGTATACAGTAATGATTAAAAATGTCTTAAACAGTTGAAACCAGGTGTTTCCATTCACCATA
>JBBPBX010034806.1:19919-32399 GCA_038048925.1 Garcialebias charrua
GAAACCTCCAGCAGAACCAGGCTCAGGATTTAAGATAGAAATACTGTAATTTCAAATGCAAACTGTTCACATGTATTCAATTGTAATTCATTTTAATGAGATTAATTTGTCCTCCAGTAGTCCAAGTCTATGGCAAGTCAATCCTAGGATTTATCAAAAAGAAAAGTCTTAAAACTGGACAATGTGTCAGCCTCACAGACAGTAATTAGAAGTTGGTTCCACAAGAGAGGAGCCTGATAACTGAAAGATCTTCCTCCCATTCTGCTTTTGGAAACTCCAGGAACCGCGAGTAAGTCTGCAGTCTGAGCTTCAAACGAAGTGCTTATGGCAATTTAACAATATTTTGTAACAACTGTTCTACAATGGCAGCTATGAGTAAGTTCAAGTTCAAGGTGTTTTTAATTTGTGATATTCAAGGTTAAGATTAACAGTACAATGAAATGCTCAGGATGAGAAGAACTGATTTGACTTGCTAAAAACAAAGAACAAACAAGAAATACTAATGAATGAATGAATGTCACATTTTTGTCATCTGTGTATGTTTCCCATACACAGACGAAATTCGTCTCTGCATTTAACCCAACCACCACCAGGTGGTGCAGTGAGCAGCCATAGAAAGCGCCCGGGGAGCTGGGGAAATAGGTGTGCACTCATAGACACCCCAAGGTGTGTAGTGGCCGGGGTTTGAACCTGGGTCCTTCGGGTCCCAAGTCGGCAGCCCTGCCTCTACACCATCTTGGCCCCCTAAAGCATGCAATAAGGGTACAAAGTAAAAAGCAAGATTAATGTGTAAACCAACAAAGTCCATGCTCAATAATCCAGGTATTCTTGTGCTGAAAAAAACAAAACTGTCCAGATGACCTGACTGAAAATTGTTGGATTGTATACCTGGATTATTGAGCATGGATGTTGTTGGATTTGAACCAGTTTGCCATGTTTGTCGACAAGGAAGAGGACTGGCACCGGAGGAGGGGGCATGCCAAAGAGACCAACTTAGCACCAACAATGGTTTGTAAGCTGTTGGGGGAAGAATCAGTTTTGTGCATAGTTGCCAAGTCCGCGTATCATAAGCTACTTTGGGCTTGTTATTTTCTACTGTCGCTTATAAATTTGGTGAGTCGCTTGCCGCTGTTTCTTGGGCTTGTTTTGAATGTAACGTCGCTTATTTGGGCTTGTTATTCTTTTTTCTTTATACTTTGTCTAGAGTGACAAGTCCACGCTAAAATGAGCTCCAATAAGTGGGGGAAATATGGGAAAAAATATAATAAAGAATGATTCAGGATAGAGATTAAAGAAAGTTTTTTGTTGACTTAGCTTACTATGAGTTTGCTGTTTAATTTTATTTTTTAATTTGTACGCATCCTTTATGATTGTCTGTTGTTGTCGTTGTCCATTGTTGTCATCACTCTTCGTTTAAAATTCAAGTCTCTCTGGTAAATGAGTCCCAGAGGCTTAATGGGATTAATTTATTATAAATATGCAAAATGTATTTTTATTTTTTAGAGTGGATATGTTCTTCAAAGTGTTTAGCATAATTTTGCTGTTTATATGTAATGCCATAATAAATGTATGTTTATACTGTTTAAAAACAGCCTTTGTTTTGCACAATGGGGTGGGTTGCCAGTAGGGCTTGTTTTCATGGGGCTGCTCGCTTGTTTCTGTCGCGAGATCTGGCAACACTGGTTTTGCGTTTCCTTGACTGATGAAGCCTTCTGGATGGAAGGTAAAACGTTTCAGAAATAAATAAATAAAATAAAACTGTCCAGATGACCTGACTGAAAATTGTTGGATTAATGTGTAAACTATTTTTTTTAAACCAGTGATAAACAGACAAACCTGCTAATTATTTTAAGTGTCACTCATTCTAAACAATCATTCATTCATTCAACCTTTATTTAGTCAGGTAAATCTTTTGAACCTCAAGGGCTCATTTACGAAAGCGACCTGCTAAAACTAAAGAACAATGAACAGCAGTGATATGTTTATGTTTATGTTTATTAAGTTTGTTCATTTTTTTACAAAAGAAACACAATACAAGACAATCCCATTAATGATACGTACACAATGTAAAAAAATGAAAGGTAGCAGAAAGAAGAATAAATCTTATTATATCTGCCCCTTTTTTCAAACAATCAGATTAAACAATAATAATATTTCACCAGTAGTACAAAATGACTAACTCTTTCTAATTTTCTAATACTAATACATAACTAATAATCGATACAAAACACATTAATAATATTTCACCAGTAGTACAAAATGACTAACTCTTTCTAATTTTCTAATACTAATACATAACTAAAAATTGATACAAAACACATTAATAATCTTCCACCAGTAGTACAAAATGACTAACTCTTTCTAATTTTCTAATACTAATACATAACTAATAAATAATACAATACACATTATGCTAATTCATATATATTTTTTCAACAAATTCCTTTTGATCATTTTCTTAAATGTAAACAGTGACTTGGCATTTTTAACTACATTCTCCAAGCCATTCCATAATCTAATTCCCTGGATTGAGGTAGAACGTCCCTTCAAACTTGTTCTGAATTGTGGTTTTACAAACATCTCTGTCCCCTTAAGATTATAACAACTTTGTCTTTTAACAAAGTGCATTTGGATATTTAAAGGTAATTTGTTGTTCTGAGCCCTATACATAATTGATAAAATATTATAATCAACCAAATCATGGAACTTCAATAATTTCAGTTGATAAAATAATGTACTGGATGGATGACAGTAATGTTTTCTAGTGATAATTCTTACAGCTCTTTTCTGTAATACAAAAATAGGCTTTGTGATTGTTTTACACGCTTTCCCCCAAACATCAATACAATAGATTAAGTGTGGAACAATGATTGTGTTATACAACAAATACAGAGCTTTATCATTCAATAGGTCTCTGACCTTGTATAGTACTGCAATCGATTTAGCTATTTTTATTCTTACAGAATTTATGTGTTGTTTCCATGTCAGTTTGTCATCAATGATAACACCCAAAAACTTCACCTCACTCACTCTACAAATCTCAACACCCTCAATTTTGAGTGGAACATCAACAGTTTTCTTTTTATTACTGAATATCATGTAATTAGTTTTTTCTAGATTTAATGATAATTTATTGATTTTAAACCAAGTTTGTATTTTGGTAAATTCTGTCTTTATCAATTCCAACAGTTGTATATTTCACTTAAACAATAAACAATAAACAAACAAACAATAAACAATAGAAAACAAAAGAGAGAAGAAAAAAACAAAAGAAAGTTTTTTTTTTTTTTTTTTTTTTTTACAAAGTATCAAAAAACTAGCAAAACATTATAAGGTAGACGTATAAAATCAAAGACAGGAACAGAATCTGCATTGGTTTTTGCCAGGATTCCAACAGATTCTGAAAACCATTTAGAGAAGTCAAGGTCGAGAGCTTCAGATCTTTTTGTAAGATATTCCATGAAGCAGGAGCGGAGTAGGAGAAGGCCCTTTTTCCAAGTTCAGTCCTCACTGACGGAACACTGCAGGTAATCATGTCCTGAGAGCGCACACTGTAGCTGCACTCACGCAAAGACATGTAGGAGGAGATGTATGAGGGCAGCAGACCAAGAAGTGATTTAAAGATGAAAATGTACCAGTGGAAGAGTCTGCGTGAGGTTAATGATGTCCAGTTAACCAGTGAATACAGGGTGCAGTGGTGGGTACGATAATCACAACCAGTTATGAATCTTAGTGCACCATGATAGACAACATCCAACATCCGCAGGGTGCTTGTAGGAGCATTCATGTAGAGAATGTCACCGTAATCAATGGAGGGAAGGAAAGTCACAGACACAAGGCGTTTCCTGACATTCAGTGATAGACATGATCTGTTTCTGAAAAAGAAACCCAGTTTAACTTTCAGTTTCTTCACTAGGTTTTCCACGTGGAGTTTAAAAGAGAGATGTGAATCAATCAGGATACCCAGATATTTATAGGAATCAACAAACTCAATAGGGACACCATTTGAAGAAAAAATCAGAGGAGGATCTGCTGGAACCGCCTTCCTATTTGAAAAAAACATCCCTTTTGTTTTATCAGCATTTAGGACAAGTTTGAGACGGAACAAATCTGACTGGATGATGTCAAAAGCAGATTGCAGTAACAGGAAAGCCTTAGCAACTGTTTTAGCTCGGCAGTAAACAACTGTATCATCAGCATAGAAATGTAAGGATGCATCAGGGATGCAGTGACCTACATTAGCTATGTAGATTGTAAAGAGAGTGGGTCCTAAAACTGAGCCTTGTGGTACACCATTTTTAACTGTTAAATAGCTGGAAGAAGTACCGTTATGTTGAACACATTGCCTCCGATTGGAAAGATAGTTAGAAAACCAACCGATGGTGTGATCAGAGAAACCGATTTCTGAGAGCTTATGACACAGGATGTTATGATCCACAGTGTCAAAAGCTTTAGACAGGTCTAAGAAAAGTGCAGCACAATAGTCCTTAGCATCCAATGCTTCAACAACATCATTCAGAACCTTCAGAGAAGCAGTTGTTGTGCTGTGTTTTTTCCTGAAACCAGATTGATGGAGAGGTAAGATGTTAAATGAGTCCAGATAATTTTTGATCTGAGAGTTTATCAGTTTTTCTTGAACCTTGGCTAAGATGCAGAGTTTAGAGATCGGTCGATAATTGTTCAGTGAGGTGGGGTCACCTCCCTTCAGCAAAGGAAGAACAAAGGCTGTTTTCCAAGCATCCGGAATGGTGTTTTGGCTTATGGACAGATTAAAGATGTGGGTCACAGGGACTGTGATGATATGAGCAGCCAGCCTTAAGAAATAAGGTGGAAGTTCATCTGGACCTGCAGATTTTTTAGGATCAAGATCATTTAACAGTTTATTTACCTCACTGACTGAGAACGGAGAAAAAGAGAAGGTGTGATTAACAGATCACACCTTCTCAATCAATGCAACACATCTGGTTTGTCAAGTGTACATGCATCTAATTCAGTCCAGTTTAGTCTACTTTGATAAATATGCGAGACGTGATTTTCCAAACAAAAAGCAAGTTTTTTTTTAATATTCATAATTCAAACATTCAAATATTGTATATTTAACATGCCTAAATAAAGGTTGAATGAATTTACATACATCCACACTTCCACCGTCTGACCAGCAGGTGGCGGTAAATAAACGCTGTAAAATGATTTGTAATTTTCCGTAGAAGAAGAAGCAGACGCGGCTGGGTGTCCACCAGACGACACCGTGATGATTTAAATTAAAGATCAGCAATAGGAATAAAACGTAATTTATAATTTTAGTTTATTAATTTTACACGTAGAACAATAAAAAATACAAAGTGATGAAACAACAAACTGATACATTTCAATCAATTAAGCAAGCAATCAAGCAAGCAATCAAGCAATCAGCAAATCAATCAAGCAAGCAATCAATAAATCAAGCAATCAATAAATCAAGCAATCAATAAAGCAATCAATCAATAAAGCAATCAATCAATCAATCAATCAATCAATCAATCAATAAATAAATAAATGTAACTCTGACTCATGTGAACTCATGTTAAAAACATCACTTCATGAATCATAATGATGGAAGACCCAGTAGAACTCAAAGAGTCCAGGACCAGCTCAGAGATCTGGTTTAGGCTTTGTTCGACCAGCTGTCTTCAGGTCCTGCTTAGCGGTTCTGAAGGGGAGGCGGTGCATTGTGCGTCCAGAAACCTCTAGCTGCTCCTTCCCGCTGTGCAGTAGCTGGTCATGCTCCTGCGGATCAAACATGGACGCCATCACAGACAGGAAGTGGATCAGAACAGCTTGGCATTAACATCTCTTACCTTGCATTGTTGGACGAGGTCCTCCTTCAGGTCCTGCTTAGCGGTTCTGAAGGGGAGGAGGTGCATTGTGCGTCCAGAAGCCTCTAGCTGCTCCTTCCCGCTGTGCAGCAGCTGGTCATGCTCCTGCGGATCAAACATGGACGCCATCACAGACAGGAAGTGGATCAGAACAGCTCGGCATTAACATCTCTTGCCTTGCATTGTTGGACGAGGTCCTCCTTCAGGTCCTGCTTAGCGGTTCTGAAGGGGAGGAGGTGCATTGTGCGTCCAGAAGCCTCTTGCTGCTCCTTCCCGCTGTGCAGCAGCTGGTCATACTCCTGCAGATCAAACATGGACGCCATCACAGACAGGAAGTGGATCAGAACAGCTTGGCATTAAAATCTCTTACCTTGCATTGTTGGACGAGGTCCTCCTTCAGCGCCTCCATGGCGACCCGTTTGGACTCCAGAGTTTCCTACAAGCAGACAGTTTTCAGGTGTGTGATGAAACCCAAACCTGTTCAGACAAACCTGCGTCTCCTCAGACCTCCAGCTGGTTGGCAGTGGTGCTGCGCACCCTCGGGTCAATGTTGGACACGGACAGAGCGGCGCTGAGCTGCGCCTCCTTCTTCTCCAAGGTTTCTGTGAGAACAGCCAACTTCTTCTCCAGGACCATCTTCTTCAGCCCGCTCCTCTGCTGCACCTCCAGGAGGGTCTTGGTCTGCTGCCTCAGCAGCTCGTCGCGCTCCTGCTCGACCTGCAGGGAGGTCAGGACTCAGCTGGATGACAGGAAGAAGGAGCTGAACAAGGAGGAGGAGGAGCCTAAGAGGAGGAGGAGCAGCTTGATGACAGGAAAAAAAGAGACTAAAGCCTCGGATATAGTCGCGCTTTGGTCCGCAAGCTGGAGCGCGCGTGCTGCGCGCGCACTGTGCATGCGTTTATAGTGTGGCACGGCAGCGCATGGCAAAGTGCTGTTCTTTTACTGACCAGCAGGTGGCAGTACCCTCTAAAACCTGTGCATATGTTGCAAGAAAGGGTGTAGAAGAAGAAATCTACCGTAGAAGAAGAACTGTTTGACGTCACACAACAAAAACAAATAGCTTTCTGCTCGCGTGCTGAACTGTTGTCTTTATTTGCGGTTTTAATGCATGGAGTCAGCGGAGGAGAAAGCGATCACGTGAGTTTTGGCGAAAAAACAAAAGAAAAGTCCGACTCCAGATCAGGAATGAAGGAGAATTTAATACATTTTGTGTCACAAAACATTCCTCCATGCGTCGCGACGCCGTTTCCACGACCACAGCGGTGCAGACAGCTGCAGAATCTGGCGTGAAGGCTGTCGGTGAGGTCCACACCCGACCTGTCAATCAATTCGGCGCGCGCGCTAGGCTTGCGGAGCTTCAAAATCTGGGAGGTGCACGACCACGTGCGAAACCAACGCGCTGGCCAAAGCGCGGGGGCGGGGACTTCGCGATTGCGTCACTTTGGCCGCGCACCCTATGCAACGCGTCAACTATATCCTAGGCTTAATAAGGAGGAGGAGCAGCTGAGTGACAGAAAGGAGTATCCACAGTATTCCTGAGGGTGTCACTGTAGAAGCGAATGTGCATTGTACTTCCTGTCCGACACCGGAAGTGCCTGTATTCCATAGGCGGAGTATGGATCGCGGGTGTTTTTGAAAGTTATTTTCATTCATTTTATCGGAGCAAACACAGCTTTTGTTTAAACGTAACGTTTACTGAAATGTCCTACCGGGGTTCAGGTACCTGCTGTGCTGTTCGCGGCTGCACCAACAACCGGACCAAGCTAAATCTTTGGCTAAAACAACAGTGTTTTCAACACGGACCCAAAACAAAGAAAGAGTGTTCCTGCATCCTACTCTATGGCTGTGTCTGCGCGATCAGGTAACATCTGTAATTTCTTTTTATTCAGGGAGGGTTTATTAATGAGAGTTTTGGATGATTTACTGTCTTAAAATGATATATGTCAGGCGCGACCGGTGTTACAGAACACCGTGACTTTTAGCCGAGATAGCTGCTAACAAACGTTAGCCGAGAGACAGGAGCAAACGCGTTGCTATTTATGTATTTTTAAATTATGTCTGCGCGATCAGGTAACATCTTTTTATTCGGGGAGGGTTTATTAATGAGAGTTTTGGAAGATTTACTGTCTTAAAACGATAGATCTCAGACGCGACCGGTATTTTTAGCCGAGATAGCTGCTAACAAACCTTAGCCGAGAGGCCGGAGCAAACGCGTTCGCTATTTATGTATTTTTAAATTATGTCTGCGCGATCAGGTAACATCTGTAATTTCTTTTTATTTGTCCCTCCTCTTTTAACAAAACGAGTGGTGTTCCCACATTTTTAATGAACTAAAACAACAAAGTTTGGACTGTCTTCAACTGTATTACTCGCATGTAAACAAACGGTGTTTCCGGTCAACCGGAAGTCGTGTGCACATTTCGCGCAAAGCGTCATGGGGCGTAGGAATACTGTGGATACACCTAACGAGGAGGAGCAGCTGGATTACAGGAAGGAGGAGAGGATGGGTGAACGGAAGGAGGAGCCTATTGAGGAGGAGGAGCAGCTTGATGGCGGAAAGAGCCTAATGAGGAGGAGAAAGCTGATAAGTAGGAGGAGCAGCGTACCTCCTGGCAGTCCAGCCGCAGCTGCTGATGTTTCGCATTCAGATCTCTGATCTGCTCCTCCACCAGGTGCTTGTCAGCACGGTACTTCTGTTCAACACATCACCTTCATCATTAATATCACTATCATCATCATCACCTTCATCCATAGATCAGATCTATTTCATATCAGGTCATGGATGAAGTGAGCAGGATGTTCTGGATGTTTGACCTCCATCTCACCTTCATGACGACTGAGAGCAGGGGCTGTCTCGGCTTCTGTTTGGCCTCTTGCAGCTTCTGTTGGGCCTCCTGCAGATCCTCCTTCAGACGTTTGTTCTCCTCCTGAGCTTTTGAAAGCTTCTTGTGCCTCTGCAGCTCCGCGTGCTCTTTCTGACAGAAGACAGAACAACTGAAACCATGGAACAAACTGGGTCCAGTTCATGAACACCAGACAAACCGGGTTGGACTTGGTACCGTCTGTCGTTAACAGACGAAACAAAGAAACAACAAAGACAAACAACAAAGAAAAGTCCAGCTGTTAAACTGGAAGAACTAACGAGACCTGTTTTCATGTTCTGAGAGGTTCTAGTTCTACTATCCTGAATGTTTTGGTGCCGTGACTCTTCTCTCCAGTTCTGGGGCCTCATGTACAAAGACTTGCGTGGATTTCTTACTGAAACGTGACGTACGGTCAAATCCAGAAAACTGCGTACGCACATAAAAATCCAGATGTATCAAACCGTGCGTACACCTGAATCCACTGAGCGCACGTGAGACACCTCCCCTGACACGCCTTCATTTACATATGTTAAACAGATGCTAATTACTTCCTGCATGTGTGAAGGACATGTTTGTTTGATCCCTGCGCGATCAGAAATTATTTCTAGATTCAGGAAAATAATGAATTTAATATAATATGAGTGAGGAAAATAATCCTAAGTAAGAATAGTAATAAAATGTGTTTATCACGCAAAGAACGAGTGATTGTGTGTCGGTATTTGTGTGTGCGCGCACCCTGCTTTGGTGCGCAACGGCTCATCCATTCATTCTGAGTGAAAATATTAACTTTGCGCACGAGTTTATTACCATAATTACTGTAAACACAGAGGAACTTAGATGTTTGGTAGAACATAGATCTTTGTTTATTTAATAGATGATATGAAGAAACGAGTCTGTGCGTCTCAGTGGAGAGTTTTCATGACATGACGTGATGTTGGAGTCTCCAAACGCTGCGCGCGCCGCAGCCTTGTGCGCAGTCTGTTTGTCTGTGAAGCTTTTACTCTCCTACAAGTTATATATGGTGTACTTTCACGTGTCATTTTGGAGAAATCTACAATAAACGCAGATTATGAATCACCTCCAGCTGCCGTGTAACACCGGCGAGGGTGCGCGCGCGCTCCAAAGCGCGACCACTCAGCCTTTGGAATCATATAGATGAGACATTCCATTGGACATGAATCGGCTTTGTGTGGACTGGACTGCCCTGATCGGCCTGCCAGCTCCCTCAGGAAAGCTCGGGAACAGTTTGATCGCTGCTTCTGCATGTGCACGCGTGATGCACGGCTCCTGTGTTGCTCCAGAGCGCAGCAGTGCCAAACTGAAAAATGATTATTTCTGAAAACGGCTGATAAGCCATATCCTAGATCAGAAAATTATATCTGTTTATAAATAAATGCTCTGCGTGTTACACTATTTATTATATCCTCCAGTAAGGCTGAATGAATCCGTTCCTGTTAAATTTATTTTTTGCACAACTTTGCGCGTCCTTTATTTAACTGCGTCATGTGGATGTAATACTTGTTAATCGTGTGTTTGGTGGGAATATTAATCATTTTCACATCATGAACAGTTAATAATAATAATAATAATAATAATAATAATAATAATAATAATAATAATAATGAATTCAATTTATAACGCACTTTTCATTAATGAAAATCTCAAAGTGCTACAAGGTGCAACAGAATTAAATGTCAATAAAACAATTAATAAAACAATTAAAATCAACAACAGTATCAGCTAGATCAAAAGTAGAATCATGAGGAGGTAGAGTATGCTCGGTTGAAAAGAAAGGTCTTCAAGCCGCTCTTAAAGTCAACCACAGACTGTGGGGCTTCAGTTTTTCAGAATCACCTGTAAGTGTCGCCAAAGGCACAAAAACCACCGAAACGTGCGTACGCCTGCCATGGGGCTGGCGTGGGAATGCGCACATATCCACGTTCAGTTCAGTTTTGATACATACGGAGTTTTGCGTGGACAGTGACGTACGCACGGTTGATACATGAGGCCCCTGGAGGTTTATGTTTATGTTTATTAAATTTGTTCATTTTTTTTTACAAAAGAAACAATACAAGACAATCTCATAAATGATATTGTACAAAATATAAAAAAATGAAAGGTAGCAGAAAGAAGAATAAATCTTATTATATCTGCCCCTTACTTCCAACAATCAGATTAAACAACAATAATCAACCATGTAAACAATAATAATCTTCAACCAACTTTTTTCCAACAATCAGATTAAACAATAATAATCTTCAACCAACAGTACAAAATGACTAACTCTTTTCTAATTTTCTAACTAATACAATACACATTACGCTATTTCACATATATTTTTTAACACATTTGTTTTGATCATTTTCTTAAATGTAAACATTGACTTGGCATTTTTAACTACATTCTCCAAGCCATTCCATAATCTAATTCCCTGGATTGAGGTAGAACGTCCCTTCAAACTAGTTCTGAATTGTGGTTTTACAAACAACTCTGTCCCCTTAAGATTATAACAACTTTGTCTTTTAACAAAATGCATTTGGATATTTAAAGGTAATGCATTATTTTGAGCCCTATACATAACTGATAAAATATTATAGTCTACCAAATCATGGAACTTCAATAACTTCAGTTGATAAAATAATGTACTTGATGGATGACGGTAATGTTTTCTAGTGATAATTCTTACAGCTCTTTTCTGTAATACAAAAATAGGCTTTGTGATTGTTTTACACGCATTCCCCCAAACATCAATACAATAGATTAAGTGTGGAACAATGATTGTGTTATACAACAAATACAGAGCTTTATCATTCAATAGGTCTCTGACTTTGTACAGTACTGCTATCGATTTAGCTATTTTTATTCTTACAGAATTTATGTGTTGTTTCCATGTCAGTTTGTCATCAATGATAACACCCAAAAACTTCACCTCACTCACTCTACAAATCTCAACATCCTCAATTTGAAATGAGGTGAAATGTGGATCAGAGCTTCGTTCTCCTCGGTTCTGGAGGTTCGAGGAGTTGGTGTTTGCTGCACTCACCTCCGGTCTCTGCCGCTTAGTCAGCATTTTCCTCCGAGCTTCAGTGAAAAACTCTACAGTCTCTCTCCGTTGGCGGTCCTGGTCCTCCACCAAAGACGCCACACGACTCCTCATCTGCTCATCCAGCTCTCTGAGCTTAGACGACCTCTTCATCTCCGCCGCCTGGACCAGTTCCTCCATCTTTTGGTGGTTCTTCACCTCCGCCTCTGGGGAGGAGACGCCAGGAGAACACGGAGGAGATCAACGAGTTGAGAAAGTACGAGAAGTTGGGAGGAGGAGAACCAGACGAAGAACCGACCTCTCAACTTGCAGTCATACATGTTGTTGAGCTCCATCAGCTCCATCTGGTGTCTCTGAGGAGGAGAAGAAGGAGGTCACTCAGAGGAACAACCCAGCCTTCAACATGGAGAACATCATCTCACCAGCTTCAGCTTCGCTATGGAGCACACCTGGTTGACCTTCTTCTCCCTGCGGTCCATCTGCAGGTTGTGGATGTCTCTGCGCAGAACGAGCTCCGACTCCGTGTTCTGGTCCTGGACCACGGAGACAAAGGAGGCGGTGTCCATCTTCATCTCAATGACGGTGTTGTGCTGCTCGGACAGGACGCGCTTCAGCTTCTGCTTGTAGTTCTGGAACCAAACAGCAGGTCTGAGCAAAACCAGGTCCTCTAAAGGAACCTCAGAGACAGGTCTGGGTCCAGTAAAGTCGGGTCAGGGTC
>JBBPBX010034807.1:10425-32398 GCA_038048925.1 Garcialebias charrua
TGGCCAGTAGCCCTCACCTCGATAATCACTAAATGCTTCCAAAAACTGGTCATAACCCAAATCAAAACAACCATCAATAGCAATGAGGAACCTCATCAGTACGCATACCACGAGAACCGATCAACAGAGGATGCCGTCTCCTCTGTGGTCCACACTGCTCTCACCCACCTGGAGCAGAAGAACTCATACATTCATATGCTCTAAGTCTGCCTTCAACAACATGATCCCCCAAACCCTGATGGACGAACTACTCACACTAGGACTAAGCCCCTCCATTTGTAACTGGGTACTAGACATCTCAACAAACGGACTGCAGTCAGTGAGGATCCACAACTTCTCTTCCTCCACCATGACCCTTAGCACTGGCTCCCCACAGGGATGTGTGCTGAGCCCTCTCCTGTTCACTCTGCTCACATATGATTAAGCACCTACCCATCCAGGCTGTCATATCGTAAAGTTTGCAGATGATACAGCGGTGGTGGGATGCATCACAAACAATGATGAGTTCAGCTACAGGCAGGAGGTGGAACACCTGGAAAGCTGGTGCAAGGAGAATAACCTTCACATCAACGTGAAGAAGATGAAGGAGGTGGTTGTGGACTTCAGAAGGAAGAAATCCACCTATCCCACCCTAACATAGGAGGATCTGCAGTGGAAATGCTCTCCAGCTACAAGCACTTGGATGTACAGTACACCTGAATGACAACATGATCTGGGGTAACAACACCACCAGCCTGATCAAGAAAGCTCATCAGATACTTCACTTTCTCAGAACGAGCTGGTCTGGGAAGCTCAGTCCTCACCTCCTTCTACAGGTGTGCAGTGGAGAGCATCCTGGGCTCCAGCATCAATGTGTGGCATAGAGGCTGCACAGCTGCAGAAAGAAAAGCTTAGCAGAGAGTGGTGAAGGCTGCACAGAAGATGTTGGAGTCAGCCTCCCCACCATCATAGAAATCTACACCTCCAGATGCAGGGAGAGCCACCTGCATGATGAAGGACCCCACTCACCCAGCACACACACTTTTTTGGCGTGCTCCCCTCAGGAAGGAGGTTAAAGGCTGAGTTATACTTGCGCTTTGGTCCGCAGGCTGGAGCGCGCGCGCGCCGCGCGTGCACTCAGCCGTGCGGTGAAATGCGTTCACAGTTTCGCCACTGTGTTTATGGTTGACGCACGGCGGCGCATGGCAAAGTGCTGTTCTTTTACGGACCAGCAGGAGGCAGTACCCTCTAAAACCTGTGCATATGTTGCAAGAAAGGTGTAGAAGAAGAAATCTACCGTAAGAAGAACTGTTTGAAATCACACAACAAAAACAAATAGCTTTCCGCTCGCGTGCTGAACTGTTGTCTTTATTTGCGGTTTTAATGCATGGAGTCAGCGGAGGAGAAAGCGATCACGTGACTTTTGGCGAAAAAACAAAAGAAAAGTCCGACTCCAGATCAGGAATGAAGGAGAATTCAATACATTTGTGTCACAAAACATTCCTCCATGCGTCGCGACGCCGTCTCCACGACCACAGCGGCGCAGACAGCTGCAGGCTCCGGCGTGAAGAGGGTGAAGGCTGTCGGTGGGGACCTGTCAATCAAATCGTAGCGCCCACGGCGCGCGCACTAGGCTTGCGGAGTTTCAAAAATTCAGAGGTGCACGACACGCGCTAATCCCACGTGCGGGGCCAACGCGCAGGGGCAGGGACTGCGATATTGCGTCACTTTTGGCACGCGCACCCTCGCGCGCTGCGCGACACGTCGACTATAAATCTAGCTTAAGAAGCATTAAAGGTCCACTGACATCATCTTACAAATTTGCATGAAATGATAGAAGATATATATCTTGTATCATTCAACTATGTTCGTTTTTGCAAACAAAATGATAAATTAATGAAAATTCCTTTCAAACTGAGTTTAAAATTAAAAACTGCTTTTCTCTCTGAAAAATCTGACTACTGTACAAGCAAATGCAACATTTGTGACGTAGGGAGCAGGACCGTCAGTCTGCGTCTGCCATTAACGCATATTCATTCTCATCCAGATCGCCTTTATTTTGTATAACTTGAAAAATGCCAGTTATGTTTCATTTGGGTGTTCTAATATCATCAGTGAACAAGTGAGCCTTTTCACTATCCCAAAAGATGTAAGACCTTCGTGAAAAATGGATAAATAAAGCTGTCTCCCCTCGGACTGAGCTCCCTGTTTCCTGAACAGGTAAGAGTCAAATAAATACATGTGCAGACCTAAATTAGAACCTGCTGTTTCTGCTCATCTAACTTCCTGCTTCCAAAACTAAAGACAAATAGCTCAAATCTTAACTTAGATTGATAATTTTGTTGTTTTATTTCTTGTTCGCCATGAATATTTAGCCTATATGGGGCATTCTAAAGACTTCTTCTCGCAACATCACATATGTTGCATTCGCTTGTAGTCGGAATTTTTAGAGAGAAAAGCGGTTTTTAATTTTAAACTCAGGCCCTGTACACACGTAGCCTGGTGTTTGAAAAACGAATATCTGCACACAAAAAATATCTCTGTACATACATGTTCGGATATTTAAAATGTTCGTCTACATGTACCTGTCTATTTTCACCACAGAGCGTTGTAAAGAATATGCTGAACCCATAGGTGGCAGTGTAGTGCCGTCACAACCCTTCAAAGCAACCACAACTTCCTGTTATTATTTCTTTCTTTTTTTTTTCATTTGTGTGGACAGACCGCGAGGTTGAACTACTATTAAATACCGTGTTGGAGTACAAAGTTAATAAAATGCAGGAAAATATTGTCTGGGAATCATGTCCGACTGGGAATCATGTCAGAGCAGGTATGTTGACATTTTAGCTTTTATTTTTCGCCGAGCATTATGTGACGTCAGCGCCGCTCCAGCTGGAGCAGAAACCCCCGGTTCTGAAAGTCCACACGCAGACTCGAAAGCGGAGAATTCTCAAATCTCCACTTTGGTCTGAGTTTTTATATTATTTGTTTATAGTTACATCAACCGGAGTTCACGTGTGGATGAAAGGCCAAATCGCATGATAAACTGTTCGGTTTTACTGATATCCGGCTACGTGTGTACAGGGCCTCAGTTTGAAAGGAATTTTCCTTAATTTATCATTTTGTTTGCAAAAACGAACATAGTTGAATGATACAATATATATATATTCTATCATTTCATGCAAATTTGTAAGATGATGTCAGTGGACCTTTAAGTTTAGAACCACTAGACTGAGGAACAGCTTCTACTCTGAGGCTGTTAGACTCGTGAATATCTAACCAGAATAATCACTGTGAAAAATCACATCATGTTGCTGCTGATCCGTTTCATGTTGCTGCTGATCTGTTTCATGTTGCTGCTGATCTGTTTCATGTTGCTGCTGATCTGTTTCATGTTGCTGCTGATCTGTTTCATGTTGCTGTGTTCATTCGTACTCATCTGCTCACATAGACTCTGTTCGTGCTGCTGTTCGGCATATTGTTTTTATGCAATTAGGGCTTAGCATATTTTTAGTTAAAGACCGTGTAAAGTGAATTTCAACATTTTCTTAAATAAACATTATAAATGTGATAATTGTAATCTTGTAAATGAGTAAAAAGTCTCAAAATTGTAGCTCAATTAATTTTGGAGTTATAGAGCAAACTGTGTATAAACATATTTCTGGTTCAGGATTTTTTAGGCGTGTTTTAAACGTGACCGCGTTTCGTCACGCGGTCCTCATTAGTAGAGCCCCCACCCCCTGCAGCTCCAGCCGTATAAATTCGCCTCGGTGGAGCCGTTCACTCGCGAATCGCAGACAGCATCAGATAGCAATAGCATAGATATTTTGTTCATTGTTAGCTAGCTAATCAATTATGCCTCGTTCGTGCATCTTCCCTGGATGTCGCAATGGTCAGGGCACCCGTACAAATCATAACATGTTTTTATACTGCGTCGTTTTATGCTGAGTATCTGTAATGCCTGGTTGGGACAATGGTTAGAGCGCTTGCCTTCCGTCCCAAAGCCCACGGGTTCAAATCCCGCATGGTGCAACTCTTTTTTTTTTTTTAATTCATTCCAGATTAAAAACACACAAGAAAACTATTTACAAAAACAGCGTAACTCTTGGAAAAAGTAGCTGCTGTTACAGACAGAACTCGGATAAAAACAGAGCAGGTTTACTGGCTCTGCTGTCTGCCTCAGTGCCTCTCCACTGTGGGACACGAGCAGGACCAGCGCAGCTGCCTGAAACCACGCCCACGCACTGACACGCCCCTAGCGTTCCAGACCAAGAGAAAATAAGGTTTTTTCATGATTTTTGAGACTTAATTTTATAAGGTAAACAATGTTTTTAATCAGTCAGATTTAAATGGGTGATTAATAACACATATTTATGCCATGTGACAAACTAAAAACACACATTTAATTTCACTTTACACGGTCTTTAATATTTTTCTTAGTTCATATCTTAGATCTTATTACTGTTTTTATTTTTACATATTTTTCTTGGAAGTAACTGGGATCCTGTGTTATTTTCGTTCCACCACATGTACCACATTTGGTGTCAGAGTCAGAGAGTCAGAGAATCTTTATTGTCATTTGCACCGCATGTGGTACATGTGATGAAACGAGATTATGTACACAGGGTCCCAGTTACATCCAACAACAAAATGTAAGAGAAAAACAGTAATAACATCTAGGATTAACTAAGAAAAACATCAACTAGAAATACACTAAGCACTAATGTAATAGAAAAACAAAATCATTACAAACAGACAGCCGCACGAACATGAGTCTATATGAGCAAATGGTCACAGATGAACACAGCAACAAGAAAACATGATGTGATATTTTGCAGTGATTATTCTTATTATTTATTTATTCATGAGTCTAACAGCCTCTGGGTAGAAGCTGTTCCTTAGTTTAGTAGTGGTTCTACACTTAATGCTCCTGAGGGGAGTGGGGCAAAAAGTGTGTGTGCAGGGTGAGTGGGGTCTTTGATGATACAGGTGGGATTCTTCCTGCATCTGGAGGTGTAAATGTCTGTGATAGTGGGGAGACTGACTCCGACAAACCTCTGTGCAGCCTTCATCACTCTCTGTAAAGCTTTTCTTTCTGCAGCTGTGCAGCCTCCATGCCACACATTGATGCTGGAGCACAGGACCGGGCTACTCAGACCAGCTCGTCTCAGCCGTCTGAGGAAGTAGAGTCTCTGATGACCTTTTTTGATCAGGCTGGTGGTGTTGTTGGTCCAGCTGAGGTTATCATTCAAGTGTACACCCAAGTAATTGTAGCTGGAGACCACTTCAACTGCAGATCCACTGGGGTGTGGGTGTGTTTGTTCCTTCTGAAGTCCACAATCATCTCCTTTGTCTTCTTCACATTTATGTGAAGGTTATTGTCTTTGCACCAGCTCTCCAGGTGTTCCACCTCCTGCCTGTAGCTGGACTCATCATTGTTCGTGATGCAGCCCACCACAGCTGTATCATCTGCAAACTTTACAATATGACAGCCTGGATGGGTGGCTGCACAATCATGTGTGAGCAGAGTGAACAGAAGAGGGCTTAACACACATCCTTGAGGAGAGCCAGTGCTGAGGGTTATGGTGGAGGAGGAGAAGTTGTGGATCTTCACGGACTGAGGTCTGTTTGTTAAGAAGTCTGCGACCCAGTTACAAATGGAGGGGCTTAGTCCAAGTGTAAATAGTTTGTCCATCAGGGTTTGGGGGATCATGGTGTTGAAGGCAGACGTGAAGTCCACAAAGAGCATACGGACGTATGAGTCCTTCTGATCCAGGTGGGTGAGAGCAGTGTGGACCACAGAGGAGATTGCGTCCTCTGTTGATCGGTTCTCACGGTATGCATACTGATGGGGGTCCACGTTCATGTTGATGGATGTTTTGATGTGAGTCATGACCAGTTTCTCAAAGCATTTTGCGACTATCGGGGTGAGGGCCACTGGCCGATAGTCATTCAGGCCAGTCACTGTGGAGCTTTTTGGGACTGGGATGATGGTGGCAGTCTTCAGGCAGGTGGGAACTGTTTCCAGGGCAATGAGGTGTTAAAGATGTCTGCCAGCATATCGCAGAGCTGATCAGCACATTCTTTTAACACTTTCCCGGGAATGTTGTCCGGACCGGTTGCGAATGACAAATAAAGAAACTCTGACTATTTTAGTAAATTTTACCAGTCACTATACACGACTGAGTGATCAGCTAACGTATCAACATAGAGAACTTTTTTGGAGATCTTGAGCTTCCTTCAGTGAATCCTGATCTTGTTGGGGACTTAGAGCGGGAGTTCTCTGCAGCTGAGATACACTCAAAAATCAACAATGACATTTTTATATACATATGCAGTATATATACTTTGTATATATACTGTATATATACAAATATATACTTTATATATATTCTACTTCCGCTTCTCGGCAGAGCAAGTCGCATATCTTTTTGCTCCTACCCTCCCTAAGTTTTCCTCTCCCTGCTTGCTTTTTGTCTCGTCCGTGACTCTTCAGCGCTCACTCGAACCAATTTGCGATGGATTTAATAAATTGGGCTGTTTCATCTATAGATAAGATTTTTTCCACGAAGCGGACCGGGCCAGGAGAAGCGGTTTGCCCCTCTGACACGCACGCTGTCGGATACATGATGGACTCCTGGGGACAGTGGCAACCCATGTGTTTGACCGTCCTGTCTGTCGAAGACGTGGAAGATTTGTGGATTATTGGGATATTGGTGGCAGCTGCTCTGTTTTTTGGCGTGAGCGGAGCTGTCTGTTACTGGAAGATCAGGAAGACTGCGGCGGCTATCGGCGCGCTGGCCAAACTTCCTGATCAGCAAGAATCTCTGATCCGGGCTGTGAGCTCCTCAACCCAGCTGTTGTACGAACTGAACCGCACAATGGGAGCGGCGGTAGACCACCGCGGACCTGCGGTGCGCTTTGGAACTCGTTTACAGCCGCCCGGCATTAATCAGGGCACGGATGGGGGTTCGTAGCTTCGGAACCTCATATGATTCGGCGATTTTGGACCTGAACAGCACCTGGACTTTGGAAGGCTGCAGTCAAAAAGAACACTGTGGCCTGGATTGAAGATAAACAATAACTATCTAATCTAGTTTCTGCACGACCTTGGAAAAAGAAGAAGGCTGTCTGCTGGAAACTATTCTCCTGGAGTGAAGCTGAGAGACATTGCTGACCCCCCCCCCCCTCCCTCCCCAGAGGTCTCTGGGAGTGTGCTCGGAGGCGCCAAGCTTAACAACTGCTGAACTGTGTTATCTGAGTGCTGCTCACAGACTCTTTTGATCTCCTTGCATGTCGTCAAATCTGCAACAATGTCTTGTCTGGTTGTGCTTATTGCTGATAGAGTTTTTGGGACTTTATCATAGAGTGTCTTAAGGCAATCTTTGATAGATTCTTTTTTTGAATATCACAAATGATACCTATTGTGTTTTTCCTTTTTCCATATCTGTTTGACCTTCATCCGGAGACGGATGAGTGCGGCCGCGCAGAAGAACATGTCATGTGTTTGGAAATGCTGCAGCTTTGCACACTCCCCCTCTTCCGGACGACTGTGTATACATAATCACGTTGTATTAATTAACTGGTGCAATGTTAATAAATAAATCTCTTATCTCTCTCTTATCTCTTATATACACATATGTATGTATGTGTGTATGTGTCTATTTTGTAGTTATAGCCCCACCCTTGGATAAAACTCCACCAGATGCCACTGCATAAATAAAACGTAAAATAGCCAAGAGACTGCATTACCCTAAAGGAGTTGTGTTGTCAGAGAGACTGGAAAAGATTCATGAAAGGTCCCCAAACCATCTCAAATTTACCCTCTTTCTGTTGGAGTGTGAATCTGATTTTCTCTAGCTTTAAACAGGACATAATGTCAGCCAACCACTGAGCGTGGGTGGGTGGAGACGGTTCTTTCCACCTGAGCAAAATGGCTTGTCTGGCCAGGAGAGAGGTGAACGATATTACGTACTGTTGGTTTTTATTTAGGTTTGTCATGCCCTCTACTAGACCAAACAGAGCAATCAGTGGGTCAGGATTCAGACGTGTATCTAATACACGTGATAAAGTCTGAAAGATTTCCCGCCAATATTTGTTCAGAGATGGGCAAAACCAAAACATATGGGAGAGAGAGGCTTCAGCATGTTTGCATCTCACACAGAATGGGCTAACATCAGGATACATAGAGGACAATTTCAGTTTAGAGATGTGAGCTCTGTGCACTACTTTAAATTGTATTGGGCAATGTCTAGCACAGAGAGAACTGGAGCTCACCAGTCTGAGTATGGAGGTCCAAGAGTCCTCTGAAATAGAGAAGCCAAGATCCTCTTCCCAAGCAGCTTTGATTTTATCTGAGGAAGCACGCTTCAACTCCAATAGTTTGCAGTAAATGATTGAAATAGAACGTTTTTTATTTGGGTCTAGAGAGAGAATAGTGTCAACAATACTGTTATCTGTTGAAATGGAGAGGCTGGACAAATGACGAGTAATAAAGTGCCGTATTTGGAGATACCTAAAAAAATTGGACTGGGGAAGACTAAATTTTTCACACAGTTGTTGAAAGGAAGCTATAACATGTTATTGAGAAACAAGTCATTGAAGCGTACTATACCTCTTCTTTGCCATTCTTTAAAAACAGAGTCCTGAGATGAGGGTTTGAAGAGTTGGTTGGACATGATAGGGCTACAGAGAGAGAAACTAGAGAAATCAAAACATTTACGAAATTGTGCCCAGATTTTTAGTGAGTGTTTTATAACTGGGTTTATAACAGTTGTAAGTGGTGGAAGCGGGAATGAGGATCCCAAGAAAGCCATGGTGGACCATTTCCCAGAACACTGTGACTCCATCTCTACCCAGTCAGGGCTGTCAGGCCTGTTGTAATAGAATGACCAGAATGCTAGACAGTGCAAGTTTGCTGCCCAATAATAAAAGCGGAAATTTGGAAGGGCAAGACCGCCTGCGGCCTTAGTTTTTTGGAGACATGTCTTATTTAAGCGTGGACGTTTTCCTTGCCACAGATATGATGAAATGATGGAATCTAACTGAACAAAGAATGAACCAGGGATAAAAACAGGAATATTTTGAAAGAGATACAAAAACTTAGGTAAAGTGACCATCTTGACAGAGTTAATATGGCCTATGAGGGATGTGGAAAGTGGTGACCATCGGGATAATGCCTGCTTTGTCTGATTCAACAGAGAGACAAAATTTTCTTGATATAAATCTTTATACTGCCTCGTAACTGTAACACCCAAGTAAGAGAATTTTATCTTCTCAATTTTAAAAGGCCATTTACTGAAGTCAAGAGTTTGCGCCAGGGTATTAACAAGGAAAATTTAACTTTTACTCAGGTTTAATTTGTAGCCAGAAATTATTCCAAATTCCTCAAGTAATGATAAAACGGAAGGCAACGTGTCAGTCGGATGAGAGACGAAAAGTAAAAGGTCATCAGCATAAAGGGAGACCTTGGTCTTTACCTGTTGATTAATCCTGCTGTCGCTCACTGATGTCTATCATATTCTGAGCGAAGCATCCATTGGCTTTTTATTCTCTCCCCGTAACCAGACAGGTCGGGAGTACAGAAAGGCAGCCGCGCAGCGGAGCTCTGAGCGCACGTGCTCCACCGTGCTCCCGCAACAAGGCTGGGACGGGGCCGAGCCCTGAGTCGGCAGGAAGGAACTTCAAAGGTGACCAGCGGAACGGGGAGCCAGGGAGAAGACGCGTGGCTCGCTCCTCTGGGCAAAGGAGTGAGAGCAGCAACAGTCCGCAGCGGTGTTATATCTTATTAAAAAGTTCTACAAAATAAATAAAAAATAAAAACAGAGCACTGGTCCAGCTGTACACACAAATGCACCAGGAAATATGCAGTTTTAACTCCCACTCTCATAAACCTCCATGGAAACTCACTCCTGCCTTCTGGGTGGAGACGTAACTGAAGTCACTTCACACTTCGGCACTCTTCGGCCGGGTTTCCGGATTCATTCAGGACTCGGTTGTTTTTTTGTTTTGTTTTTAACCCTCGCCTGGCCCAAATGCAAAAATGAAAATAGACATCATATTACACTACAGTAATTGTCCAATATGGTGAATTGTTACTGTCATGGTGGGTGTTGTCCTTTAAATATATAGTCATTCTTATCAAAGTGTCTTGAATAGGAATGAAATAAACACAAAAATGTATTTTTATCATATGTTATATTTCTTATTTCAAATTACACTTAACATATCTTCAAAAATACACCCAAACAGTACCATAACAATGTGGTCTTAAATTTAAAGAGGTTGTAGAAAGGGGGGGGGGCTTTTTTGATAATTTCCAAGGCACACCTGACGATCACTCGCGGCACACTAATGTACCTAGGCACAGTGGTTGAAAAACATTGCCTTAGCCCTTAGATGCATAAGTGGGGTCAAAAATGACCCCGAGGATTGTTATTCTTCAAAATCTCTGAAACTAAAAGTTTTTACTCTTCCATATTCCAGGTATTCCTCATAAAACATGTTTGTGACTTCAAGCCATTTGAATTTTTTTAAATGTTTTTATACATTTTCAGAAATTGCAGTTTTTGTGTCACTACCCCAGTTTTTCATGAGTGGGGTCAAAAATGACCCCAAGCATTTCCTATAGAATCTCAAGGGTTTTCTTTGGGAACCTTTGATTCTTACCAACTGTGACTGTCAAGATACATTTTCTGTCTCATTTACACATCTGATACCTGCAGTCTCACCACTAGGAGGTCAGTTTGACACAGCAGCATACAAAGTACATGTATTATCTGCATTTACCAACTCCATGACTTTACTGTGATAGAATATCATGTTGGTCAACAAAGTAGACACTCAGCTAACTACAACATAATGTTAGTACTTAAGCTAGCTAACATTACACTAGTTTAGTAAGCCAGCTGATATTACTGCATTTGTTGTGTAGAGACTCATTGTATTCATAATTCCTTGTAACAAATGCAAACCTGTTAGGTAACCTATTATATAGTATTATATATTATGTTATATATAAATTATTTTAAAAATCTGTATGCCTCTTTTAACACCAAGCCACAATTTACTGAGAACTCAGTCAGGGCCTGCACCTAGGTTTAGCACCATCTCTCCAATAGATGCATGAAAGCTGTTTATCACTGATAGTATATTAGAAGAGCAGCACGGTGGTGCAACTGGTAGAGCTGCTGCCTCTCAGCGAGCAGGTCCCTGGTTCAAATCTGTGTGCCTTTCTGGGTGGAGTTTGCATGTTCTCTCCGTGCATGCGTGGGTTCCCTCCAGGTACTCCAGTTTCCTCCCACAGACCAAAACATGCATGTTAGGCTGATTGGTAACTCTAAATTGACCCTAGGTGTGAGTGAGAGAGTCAATGGTTGTTTGTCTCTATGTGGCCCTGTGATGGACTTGCAACCCGTCCAGTGTGTACACTGCCCCACGCACAGTGATTGCTGGACATGGGCACCGGCGACCCCCGTGACCCAAAAATGAAAGAAGCGGGTAAAAGATAATGGATGGATGGATAGTATATTAGAAGAGATGTTGACATGAACAAACGTGGAGGGAAGAAGAGTCGCAATAAGCAGAGGAAAATATTGGAAAAATCTAAGCAAAGAGGAGCTCATGGCCTTCATTGGAGTGACCATTCTTGCACGAAGTGAGAAGAACTGGAATGTACCAATGTGTGTACTCTTTTGGAGTTTTCTACACAACCCAAGGTACCCTGAACCTACCAACTGACATCACTGAAGCAAATGGAAGATGTGGAGTGACAAAAGTTGCAAAAAAGTAACAGGAGAGAGGCACAGAGGGCCAACAGAAGAGAAAGAGGTGCCAGATGTGTCCAAGAAACAAAGACTGCAAAGCCACCAATTGGTGCAGGAAATGCAGTACTACAGTGTGCAATGGTCACAGCCAAAAGCAAAAAGTTTGTGACAACTGCAGACAGTGAATAGAGAAAAGATGGGCACATGTGAGTGTACAGTGTTCTGGTCGTTTGTTGATTCTCTTTTTTGTCCTTCAGACAGATGGACATTCTAGCAATAATTTTTGAAGATTTTTGATGTTATTTATGTGAAAAAATGTTATAAAAAGTTATGAATAACCATATTAAATGTCAAATCAGTCTTTTGTTGACCCAAATATAATAAATATAACTACCTTTAACCAAAATTAAAGACATAATTTAAATTTATTGCAAAAACACATTGATTCTAATTGGGGTCATTTTTGACCCCACTCATGGAAGAATGTAGGTATTGGTCGTTCATGCAGGAATGTCAGGGAGGGACAGAGATAGAGTCACAGGTTTATGGTCTAAGATTACAATACTGTGGTAGTTACAGCCACGGACAGAGGGAAGAAGTTTGTTATCCATAAAAAAGTAATCGATCCTCGAGTATGAGTGATGAACATGAGAGAAAAAAGAATATTCTCTCTTAGCTGGGTGTAAAAAAGCTACACATCGCACAGGCCATACTTGGATAAAAAGGCACGGATAGTGTGGGATGACCTGCTGGCTGTGGCAGGGTTTGTAGAGGATCTGTCCAAAACTAAATCCAACCAGCAGTTCAAGTCACCACCGAGTATCGATGAGTTTGTGTTAAGGTCCGGGAGCAGGGAAAATAATTTCTCAAAGAAACCAACATCATCTGTATGTGGGGCATAAACATTAACTAGCACTACTGGTGTGTTGTACAATTTACTGGAAACAATCACAAAACGACCATATTTATCTGAGTTAACTTGAAAAGGTTCAAAAGAAATGTCTTGACTGATGAGGATCGAGACGTCCCAAGCCTTTGCTAGAAAGGAAGAGTGAAAACTTTGCCCGTGCCATGATTGCTGTAATCATTTGTTATCTTCACTTCTAATGTGAGTATCCTGCAGGAAAGCAATGTCTGTGTTTAATTGTTTTAAATGAGAAAGCACCTTCCTTCTCTTAACGGGGTGGTTCAAACCTTTGACGTTCCAGCTTGACAACACCAACTGACCACTCATATTACTAATTTGTATAAGAAAAGTAGGTAATACAGTCTAATGTGTTGATGACTGTGCAGTTCTTGGCAAAGTGAAAGAAAATATAAATTAATGGCAGTGATGGACCCCCCACCCCCCTCCCTTTCCCACCCTGGACAGCTGCAAAAAACAGAAGCAGCAAGCTCCATAAAAAATAAAAATAAGTCTCCTGTCTAACTTCTAAACTAGTGCTCCAGTATCATTAAAAAAAGTATAAGCACCTCACAAAACAGTTTTAAAGTATGCAAGGCCAAAAAATTATAGATATAGTCCTATATGTAATCACGCACACACATACGAACATAAAGTTAGATTTAAATTGTCAACAGGTAAACAGGAAAAGGAAAAATGTTAGTAGGTCAAGAGAATATATTGAAACATTACTGTAAATATTTCATACATTTTTATACATGAATGCTTCAATTATTTATATATCTAAATACAAAACCAAAATGCTGCACTCTTTTAAGGCACTGAAAACTAAATAGTCTCAGATAATCAGAGTGCAGAGTCCTGCTCATCTGTTTGTCACCTCAAGTAAACAAAAGTTTTGTGTAAACATAAACAAAGCCAGTGCGGAAACAGCGTGTTGCTCATCAGTCAAAAGAAAAGTTAAATATTACTTGCGCTGTGAAGCCTGAGGTAAGGTGTCCATGAACTTCTGCGTCTCTTCCACAGAGCCCAGCCACCTACTGTGTCCATCAGGTAAAGTCACACGGAGTCGAGCAGGAAAAAGCAAAGCAGGTTTTAAACCCAGAGAATACAGCGCAGCCATCACGTCCTTATATTCCGCGCGCTGGTTAAGGACTTCAGGGGTGTAATCCTCCACGATCCGCACTGGTTTCCCCCGGTTTTCAAGTTTGCCTCTGCGTCGAGCCTCCCGAATGAGGAGCTTCTTCACCTGGACCAGGTGCAGTCGTAGGATAACCGGGCGCAGCCGCTTGTCCGAGGCGGGTTTCGGGGTGAGGGTTCGATGAGCCCGGTCCAGTTCAGGTGGAGATGGAAGAGCGTCACGCCCGTAAATGTCACACAGCAGGTTGGAGAAAAAGTCTGTGGGACGTCCTTGATGGAGATGTTCAATATTTATCATCTAAAACTAATTACTCTGACCCAATAATTATAACCCAGCTCACTTATATCAAATATTCTCTGTTCCCTTTAAACACTTATATTTGATAGTACAAACATGTTGTTTGCTTTGCTCCTTGATACAGAAAAGACAGTCTCCTAGCCTTGACAAATGTTTGGATTAGATGTTCTTGTTTGATCAGAACCATGACTTGTTTGTTTTATCTGTAAGACGTCAGAGCTTGTCAGGCTCCACCTGCTTCTTGTTTAAATAGCTTGTCATGTCCAGTACAATTCGGAATTGTGCAGGACAATGTATTTGAGACCAAACTAAGTTTCAAAAGACATTAAAAGCCCTTCCCCTTTGCAAAGTTGTTTGTCTGATTTAACACTGTTCTCTTGTTTATCTTTGTGTGGTTTTTATTAAGGTAACAGGGGTTTAAAATCCCCATCATAATGGTGCCGAAACCCATTCTCCCAATACCTGCTCCTGATGACCTCTGAACGGAGCGCAGCTGCGAGGCACGGTAAATATGACAGAAAGTCCAGTGATTGGGTTTGTCTCTGGCCAGCTTCCTCTGTCCATTTGGTGCGGTCAGGGTCGGGTTGGCGGAGATTTCCAGACATCCACACAGGTCAGCAAGAACGTGAGTGTTGATATGTGTTTGTTGATATGTTGTTTTTAAAACAATTTGATTACAGTAACAGGAACTAGTTCACCCTGAGCCGATGACTTGAAATTTTGAATGAGGTGTCTGCTTTTCGATAACTAGGCGAATTTTGCGCACACGCTAGTTGGCAGAACCAAGATTTCTGTGATTTATAAGCGAGGGCAGCCAAAAATACGCCAAGACCAGAAATGTGAGGCTGGCTGCCAGACCTTAAAATTGGACGTTTAGTGTGTCCGGCCAGGCAAGAAGAGAAATTAAGACAAGAACATTTATTTTTATATTTGTTTAGTCCTTTTATACGTGTATGTTTGTGCTTCTGGAGCCCTGCACCTCTGCTTTTTCTTCCTCCCATTTTCTTGTGTGTGTGTAGGCAGTGGCTCCTTATCTGTGGGCCTTTCTCAGACCCCCCCCCCCACCCGTGCTGAACCTGCCTGCAGCGTTTTCTGTGTTTAACTGCTCTGAGTGTGATTACTGGATCTAAAAGGTTTTCCAGTTTGATATTATTTGCTCACATGTATTAAGAAATACTTTGCACAAAAGGTTGTCCGTCTAAAGGCAAAATAGAGAGAAAGATAGACCTTTAGTCAATAGAAAATCATGACTGAATGGATCAGAGAGGCAAAACTACGGAAGGGCATTGCATTCAACCATGAAAATATTTTTTTGGAGCTTATGTAGTAAAAACGTGATAATTATGTAGTAAAAACGTGATAATTATGTAGTAAAAACGTGATACTAAGTAGTAATAACGTGATACTATGTAGTAAAAACGTGATACTATGTAGTAAAAACGTGATAATTATGTAGTAAAAACGTGATACTAAGTAGTAAAAACGTGATACTATGTAGTGAAAACGTGATACTATGTAGTAAAAACGTGATAATTATGTAGTAAAAACGTGATACTAAGTAGTAAAAACGTGATACTTATGTAGTTAAAATGCGATAATAATTCAGGAGGAGCGTTTCCTTTAAATAGAGTAGACCTGCAGACTTCTACATATATCAGATGGGACAATGGTTAAGACCGTTGCCTTTCATGCAGATGACGCAGGTTCGAGTCCAACCTGGTCTGACTGATTTTTTTTTTCTTCTTTGGATTATTTATATAATAATATTTATGCTGAAAATACTTTGCTTATCAGCGTGATTGGGGTGTAATGTGGTTAAGTGACGTCTTAATTTATTAGGCTTCATGCTGTCCGCTGCTAATATTTTAAGACATAACAGACACACCGGTCTTTCCTCATCTCCCACCTTCGTCACAGTGAAGCCAAGGCTAAATATGCTTTCTTATTATCTTCGTCTGTCTTCGCCTTTCTTTTCATCCCTGTTAAATATTTCTCCATGCTGTATCTTCACTGCACTTTCTAAAACTTCTCATGCGCTGCTGTGGCTTCTTACTCTGTGAAAAAACTATTCTGTGCGCTCAGTCTGACAATAACAGCGCCACTGCCCCTACTGGCGCGGATGTGTAATTACACTTACCATTTCATACAGTTCAATACAGTATTACAAACCTATCAAAAGTAATGGCAAAAGACTGAAAATAGTTTATATATTTACAATAAATGCATGTACAAATAAGCTAACAGGGAGTGTTGTTTTTTTAATTACGTTTTACGCAAGTTGAAGCAGTTGAAAGACTTCAGCTTTAGGCTTAAAATTTGTTTACAGAACTCCTTTGTTTTTTTTTATTTTTTTTACAGAGATTCTTTATTGTTGTTCGCAATGGGATGTGTGCAGTGCAGCGAGATTATGTACACAGGGTCCCAATTACATAAAACAATAAAATGTAATAGAAAAACTGTAACATATAAGATATGAACTAAGTTAAAATTTCCTTATATAGGCACTAACAGCACAGAAACATCACACGAATAGCAGTACAATCATGAGTTTGTATGAGCTAGCAGGTGAGCACGAACGAACACAGCAACATGAACAGATAACAGGGATGAAAAGAAAGGCGAAGACAGACGAAGATAATAAGAAAGCGTATTTAGCCTTGGCTTCACTGTGACGAAGGTGGGAGATGAGGAAAGACCGGTGTGTCTGTTATGTCTTAAAATATTAGCAGCGGACAGCATGAAGCCTAATAAATTAAGACGTCACTTAACCACATTACACCCCAATCACGCTGATAAGCAAAGTATTTTCAGCATAAATATTATTATATAAATAATCCAAAGAAGAAAAAAAAAATCAGTCAGACCAGGTTGGACTCGAACCTGCGTCATCTGCATGAAAGGCAACGGTCTTAACCATTGTCCCATCTGATATATGTAGAAGTCTGCAGGTCTACTCTATTTAAAGGAAACGCTCCTCCTGAATTATTATCGCATTTTAACTACATAAGTATCACGTTTTTACTACTTAGTATCACGTTTTTACTACATAATTATCACGTTTTTACTACATAGTATCACGTTTTCACTACATAGTATCACGTTTTTACTACTTAGTATCACGTTTTTACTACATAATTATCACGTTTTTACTACATAGTATCACGTTTTTACTACATAGTATCACGTTATTACTACTTAGTATCACGTTTTTACTACATAATTATCACGTTTTTACTACATAATTATCACGTTTTTACTACATAAGCTCCAAAAAAATATTTTCATGGTTGAATGCAATGCCCTTCCGTACAAAACGTCTGATAAGTTTTTATTTTATTTTAAAACAAGTACAGTATGGCCTTGAGATGAGTGCAGCTGCTGGAGCTTAAAGAGCGACAAAACCCAAATTTAACTTTTTTTAGCTGATAAACTCCCCAGAATGTGTTTAAAATGTTTCAGAGCACTATTTCTGTGTTAATTTTCATGAAATTGTTCGTATTAGTTAAAATCGGCAATATTTGGTCTAAAAACGAGTATCTGTAGTCCTATGGGTTGAGCTGTGGTATTGCACCCTGATTTTCTCATTAGTTTACGTTTCGCACAGTCATTAATTTTCGCACGATGACGTCACAGCCTCTGCTGCCTCAGTATAAAAGTGGAGCCACTCCCCCGAGAAGGTCACTCCCAGGTCACTCCCCTCTCCAGAGTTCAGGGGTTGGATTAGCAACATAGCATTAGCATAGAAGAGCCACGATGTTCCAAGAAAGCTCTTCAAACTGATGTTCACCCACACTTACACCATCAGGTTACAATCCGTTTGGAGGTGAGTACCATTTTACACCTTTCATTCCATAATTTATCTTTTGAGTACATGACGTGTTTCTTCATGTGCTGTGTTTGTGACCTGCAGCCTTGCTTCGGTGTGGCCCCACAAGGTCGTGGCGTTTTTATCTGTTGCTGATCAACGTTAGTTTGTGGTTGTGTTTAAATGCTCAAAATCTAGTGTTTCTTATGAACACCGCAGAGTGTGTGAACTCTTATGAACTCTGATAAAGAAGACCGTGACATAAAAAAACAATGGAGACTAGCTGGCGCTAATTTTAGCTGTTGTACTAGTTACGATGTTTTAGACACGGTGTACTTTTGCTGCAAATAATAATGTTGTGCATCAAAGGTATTTATAAAATAATGTGTACTTGTGAATGAGTATCATGGGCAGCAGTATTTATTTTGCACTGGGTCATCTGTTTAACAGATCAACAAAGTGAAAACAAGTACAGTATGCTTGTTTGTAAGGTGATTAAAATGTGTTGTTCTTTTTTTATTTCCATGAGGCGTTCCACATCCAATCTGAGCCGTGCTTCACAGACATCAAGCATCAAGGAGACATGTAGACATGTCACTTTGGAGGTGACATATATGAGAGCTGATTCACCAGGTACATGTATTCATGTTTTATTTATTACTTTTGTACCCTACCCTCTGTCTGCAGGTATTAATATTATTAATTATGTTTTTATTATTTTATTTATTACTTTTATTATGGCGGACATTTATATAAAAAAAGTTTAAAAAAAGTTTATGCAACATTAATTCTTGTTTATTTGTTCATTGCTACCTGTCCCAACATTTGGGGGATTTGTTGACACTGTGAAATTTTGAATCAACATCTTTCTCCATTAAAATGTTACATTTACTCAGATTAAACTTTTGATCTTTTCTCTTTTCAGGACTGCAAATATCCAGGGTCGGGATGGAGTGAGAAGTCGACAGCTGCATCGTGTCCCAGATTTGTCCTCATGCATGATGCAAAAAATAAATAAAGAAAGAAATTGATTACAAAAACTATTTGTTTATGATTCATTTTATTAACAGTAAGTTAATTCAAAACAACAAAAAGGTTCTGTGTCGTGTCACACGGGACACCACCTCCAGCTCCTCTGTATGGATGCAGTGGAAGAAAAAGCAGTCCCAACCACCTTCAAGATGCTGCACCTGCCAGCCAGAAACAAACACCAGGGTCTCAGCTGTACCAACATTGTCATGGATGCAGGTCTCAGGAGAAGCAGCAGCTCTGGCCGAGACTCTGCATCATCATGGGATCGTCTTGGTTAAAGGACATGACCCACCATGTAATCCTGGCTGCAATTACTCTGCGTGGCTGCTGCATGGGTGCTTGAGTCATCACAGTTCTCTGAAAAAAACATTTGAAAGGATACAGTATTGTTAAATTCATTGCAATTTGTTTGGTTTGCATTAAAAAAAATATTTCTAATCTTACCAGCTGTGCTCAGTTTTGATTAGCCGACACATAGCTTAAACAAATACTGTATACACGTCCTAACAAATATATCATACAAGCTTATAGAATGTTTCTAAACATGGATCTTTGGAAAACAAAAGATTTTACCACTGTTTAGTGCTCATTTATAGTAAATTCAAAAAACGTGTGTTCAGTTCTAGGTTGCATATTAAAATTAAGCCAAAACGTCAAAAAAATCGAGGATAGGAAAAATCTATATTTTAAAATAAAATATATTATGAAACTTTACTTTTGTAATGTGATAAGTAATAAGATGTGGTGAATTAAAGGCACTGCAGCTGGCCTACAACACTTGTGATCCAAACAAAGTCAAAAACACAGCTGTACACTGTGTAAGGGGTTAAAGGGGGTCAGTTTAATACTGACCTCCTTTTTACCTTAATTTACTTATTCAGATTGAATAGTAATTTCACGGATTCTCTTCTTTTTCAGTTTATTCAATATTTCTGTGATCTTTGTGATGGATAAATAAACAGAGCCATTAAGTGACAATGGACACGTTAACTTAGTTTGATATGTCAAAGAGACACTATCATTTATTTAAAATAAATCAACTAAATTAACACCATTACACTTGATTGACATGATTTCACTTTCTTTCAATTCAAATACGTCAGCACACTTAAATTTAACACAACAGACATAAATATTAGATGTTACACATATTTAGTCTGAGGGGCATTTCAGCTTAAAATATAGTTTCCAGCTTAGGTTGAGAGGGAAAAGAAATAGGAGGAATAAGAGGTTGGAGAGATTAAGTTATTTATCTCGAGTGTAACCAGAGATGACACTTTCCATCCGACTTCGGCTAAATCCCAGGTACGTTTGTAAACAGCTTTACCTTTTGACGATGCGTCTGATAAAGATATTACCAGCCTCCCAGGTGCACAGAGTCCTTCCGGCCCTCGTACGTCTGAACTGGTCGTTTACTTCCAACGTCTCCTCGGATCCGCGTCAGCCGTCAGAAACATGTGGCAGCTTCTGGCCTCTGACTTCAAGATAAACTTATTCCAGGAGGGAATAAACAAAGTTTTAGAGCTCGGCTTGTTCGAAGTAGACTCATAACAGCCTGTTATCAGTCCTTAGCTGAAGACGCCGGTCGTTAGCTCTTGACCACACGTGTCCAGCTCTTGGGAAAGTTCACATCTCTTTGGAAGTTCCCAGCAACTCTCTGGCGCGTTCTCGCACAGTTTAGAACTTAAAGAGCAGGCACAAAGAGAGGAGTTCACTTGTCTTATCAGAACCCAAGGTTACAGCAGCAGAGGGAAATTGTTTAGGAAAAGACAGAGCAGCTGGAGCCTTGTTCATGAAAAACACGGATTAAACTGTCTTCTTATTTCTAAACAAAACAGTCGGGTCTCTGTGACCCGCAATTTCACCTTTAACATAGCAGTGAACACAGTTTAACTCTCACAGAATAACACAGCTTAAAAGCACACATCATGAAAATGACAAAAGTTATTCTTTTGATCACATCAGAATAAAATCAAAGATAGAAATAGTCTCTTTTGGTGACTATATTTATCAGATTACAGCTAAATGAATGATTTTGTAGTAAATGTCTTGCTTTACTGAGTGGTCAGTAAAGGTCATCACTGGACAGTTCAAAAACCTTAATTTGACCCTGGGTAGGTCCATTACAACTGCATACCATGTAGCTAAACACGTTTTTAATGTGTTCGGTGTTCAGAAGCAACAACTGTGTACAAGTTTAGGCATTTACTTACTGAAGACGTGACTATCCACCATTTTGAAATCTAAACTTGGGGAGGGGTGGGAGTTTACCACTAGAGGGGGCGTGAACACAGGACAACCCCCAACCTCCTCCCCTGCTTGTCTCTCGACACGCCCATTTTGAGAGAAATTTTCAAACTGCTTCGGGGGAGGAGTTACCGATCCACAGGGTGTGGAGTCGCTCTTTAACACGCTTGAAACGACGTCATCCGAACGTGAACGAATAAAAGCAGCTTGTTACAGAAAGACTGCTAACAGCAGCTGCATTTAAACATCCTTTATCAGGTAACTCAGGTCGATCCAGAGCAATAACACAAGCTGTAGGAGTTTTTAAAGATCTGGATCTACGTCTGAATGTTTTTGATACATAGGCTTTAAAGTTCTTGAGCATCGCTAAGACATCCATCACGTCAACACTTCAGCCAAAAAGTTCAGAACTTTATGAAAAAGTTTCCTGGAGCTGATTAACACTAGCACTACCACATGCGAGCCATTCGGATATTCTAACTATAGTTCCCATGGGAGTTAGTCAAATGGCTCATTGAATTAGCATTTTTGCAGCCATTGGTATGTATATGAGGCCATTCTGTTGGTGTGGATGAGGCCTTGGGGGCATATTTATATATCAGAGTCAGAGAGTCAGAGAGTCTTTATCGTCATTTGCACCACATGTGGTACATGTGATGAAAACGAGAGTATGTACACAGGGTCGTGTATATAAATATATAAATATATATATATATATATATATATATATATATATATATATATATATATATATATATATATATATATATATATATATATATATATATATATATATATATATA
>JBBPBX010034808.1:0-32397 GCA_038048925.1 Garcialebias charrua
TTGCACCAATATGTCCCCCCTACAATAATTCTAATGTCAATACCCACTGTGTTGTTCAAGTCAAGAGCCACTGTCAACACTGGGGGCTGAGCCCCTTAAAAAGAGCTTCTAGAATCGCCCCTGGTGTGAGGAAATTAACTGAGAAAAATTAACTCTAAGCCTAACATTTAACACAACAACGTAATTGTACACATTATACCTTAAATCTAAAACTAAGGCCCTGTACACACGTTTATCAGTAAAACCGAACAGTTTAGCGTGCGGTTTGGCCTTTCATCCACACGTGAACGCCGGTTGATGTAACTATAAACGAATAATAACAAAACTCCGGCCAAAGTGAAGATTTGAGAACTCTCCGTTTTCGAGTCTGCGTGTGGACTTTCAGAACGGAGCTTTCTGCTCCAGCTGGACCGGCAGAACCGGGTCTGCCGGTCCAGCTGGAGCGGCGCTCACGTCACATAATGCTCTAAAAAAAGCACTAAAAAGTCAACATACCTGCTCTGACATGATTCCTAGTCGACATTTTCCTGCGTTTTATTAACTTTGTACTCCAACACGGTATTTAATAGTAGTTAAACCTCACGGTCTGTCCACACAAACGAAAGAAAATAAATAAATAAATAACAGGAAGTGCGGCTGCATGAGTTGAAGGGTTGTGACAGCACTACACTGCCACCTATGGGTTCAGCATATTCATTACAACTTTACAACGTTCTGTGGTGAAAAAAACGGGACATGTAAACAAACATTTTAAATATTCGAACATGTATGGACAGAGATATTTTTTGTGTGCAAATATTCGTTTTTCAAACACGAGGCTACGTGTGTACAGGGCCTAAAACAGTTACCGTAAAAACCGGTGTATAATACGCAGTATTTTTGCTCATTTGCATGTCCTGCGTATTATACACCGAAGCGTATTATTTATGGATTTTTCCCCATATTTTTAGACCCATTTTTGGCTCTGATATCTCAGTTTTTCATTTTGGCCAAAATGGTGCAGTACCAGTTTCGGCCGCTATGGGCGCTAATGCACCCTGTAGGTAGTCTGTTTAATACCTGCAGACTGTACCAAAAATATTTATTTTAATTAAATTCAGCTGTACATTACAAATTAAGTCATCTAGAGACTTCTTTTAATTCTGTTAGTTTAAATGTCATCAAATGAATAACCTTGTGTGTTACTTGTATAAGCATTATTGAATCCAATGTTTGATAGTCATCAAGACTGTTTAATTCAAACTGTTTAAATTCATGCTGAATAGCAAATGTTATTCCAAAATGTTATTCATGAAGGATTTCTCTTCTCAAACCTGCAGTGAAGATTCAGTGACACTGTTTATCTCATTTTAGTTTGAGCTCAGGACAATCTCCTCAGAAGAGACTTTTGTTTTTGTCCTAATTAATAATCAGATGAATAATATCTGTTTTTGCTATTATCATTAACATAGGTCCCATATGTGATGCTTTAATGACGTTGTTTTAACCAAACCAACAGGTTAACAGTGTTGTGTGTAGTGTTAAGATCAGTTTTTATCATAAAATGCTGACATCTGAAACTAACACTTTATCTTTCTGACAATTTGTAATGTTTGATTCAAATTAAAAGTAATAAAAGTATTACTCTCCCTTCAGGATTAACTCCCAAAAAGTTCATTACTGAGAGTTATCAGAGAAGTGTTTCTGAGGTCACGGTTGTATCACTATAGTTTCAATGGGTTTGGCGCCATCTAGTGGCCATAAAAAAGACTGTCACGGCAGCGCGTATTATACACCGAAGCGTATTATCTACGGGTTTTTCTGATTTATTTCCCAAAATTGGCCAAAGCGTATTATACACCGGAGCGTATTATACACCGGAGAATACGGTATTGTAATATATATGTGCAACCAGCCTTTCATATAAAAATAGTAATATTTGTAGCGGAGAATGCGTGCACTTTAACCAGGAAGAGTTTTTTTTTTTTTTTACATTACAAACAGCGACAGATAATGAAGATTTTAACCTAAAACCCCACATAACAAAGCAGAGCATAATTTTTAAATTAAAAGGGACATGGTGGAGAAAAATGCGCTATGAGTCTGTTTATTTACAGGGGCGGCCGTGGCGTAGTGGTAATGGCAGTCGTCCCCCGATCGGAAGGTTGGCGGTTCGAATCCCGGTTCCCCACACCATGTGTCGTTGTGTCCTTGGGCAAGACACTTAACCCCGAGTTGCTCCCGGTAGGACTGGAAAGCACCTTGCATGGTAGTCTGCCGCTACCGGTGTATGAATGTGTGTAGCACTTTGAGATTTTCACTAATGAAAAGTGCATTATAAATTGAATTCATTATTATTATTATTATTATTTACTGACGTAAACAAAGCAGGTCCGACTCCCATTGCAGCTCCACACTGCAGCTGAAACTACACGTTTTAAGCAACACAGCACCAACACAACTCTCGGGAAGTTCAGGGTTATTTGACCTGCCCGTTCTGTGAGTTTAATAGATAGACAGTTAGTGTCCAGTCACTCGGTTTCTGTGACTTCCCTCTCGGTGAAAAGCAGCGCTGGAACACAGTTGACTTCTGGGCAATGTAGTTCTTTTGACTTGTGTTAAAGTGAAGGCTTATTGAACAAAAACTACAAAATAGCTGCTCCGTTTTTTGTTTGGTTTGTTTTTTTCCATGTTCTTTTTTGCTTATTTGTCGGTTCCCACTCCTGTCCGGTCCCGTTAACTTTCAATTCTGTTCGGTCCCGGTCACGTGAGTTATAATGAGGTGGACTCCAGTCTCGCTGGATTCACATGACCCGCGGTATAGGGGTGGGCGATATGGCTCAAAAATTATATTGTGATATTTCAGAGCATTATCACGATAACGATAAATTTCGTGATATAACCCAAAAAAAAATATCAAATGTATTTATTTGACAAAATTAACTTAACATGTTGCTTTGCAGTATTATATAAAATTTTAAAAAACAACAAGGGGTAATTTTACTGAAATTACTTTATTAAGTAAAGTATTCTGTCTCCAAGTATAAAAATAACTTGTAACAAGTTGATCAGCTGACCCTGAAGCTTCTGGTGTTTCAGCTTCCTCTGTTCCTGCAGGAATTATTCATTTTTCTGATTCATTTTTTTAACTGATCTATCTGATTCTCTGATCACCTGCCTCTGTGTGAGACTGTGAGACAGCAGAACCGCGCGACAGTTTAAGAGCGAGGGACGTCGCTGAGCAGCGCGGGGGGAGGGAGGGACAAGCTCTCTGTACCTGTGCAGTGAGAGACAGCGCAGAGACAGCTGAAACACGTTGTTTGTTCTAGCGTTACACCTGTACACAGACAGGTGGAGGGAGGTGCGCAGCTCGGTTTGGTCTTTTGAAGCGCTCGGAAGTGAAGGGGGCGGGGCGCCCCGACGTATTACATCATGAAATTAGCATGTCATGATATAACTTTTTTGCCCGGGCAAGCTTTTTTGCCCGGTAAAACCGGTAATGTTATGATATGGCCCAGCCATACTGCGGTACTCCCGAAAAAATGTCATCCTCTATTAGGGATAGTTGACCCAGTTTAAGACTGAAACGGGGGAGCCAGATTCAAATAACATTTATTTTGGGTCGGCCAAGATGCTGCGTCACAGAGATGCTCCGTCACAGAGATGCTCTGTCACAGAGATGCTCTGTCACAGAGATGCTCTGTCACAGAGATGCTCTGCCACAGAGATGCTTTGTCACAGAGATGCTCTGTCACAGAGACGCTCTGTCACAGAGATGCTCCGTCACAGAGATGCTCTGTCACAGAGACGCTCTGTCACAGAGATGCTCTGCCACAGAGATGCTCTGCCACAGAGATGCTTTGTCACAGAGATGCTTTGTCACAGAGATGCTCTGTCACAGAGATGCTCTGCCACAGAGATGCTTTGTCACAGAGATGCTCTGCCACAGAGATGCTTTGTCACAGAGATGCTCTGTCACAGAGATGCTCTGCCACAGAGATGCTCTGTCACAGAGACGCTCTGTCACAGAGATGCTCTGCCACAGAGATGCTCTGCCACAGAGATGCTCTGCCACAGAGATGCTCTGTCACAGAGACGCTCTGTCACAGAGACGCTCCGTCACAGAGATGCTCTGTCACAGAGATGCTTTGTCACAGAGATGCTTTGTCACAGAGATGATCCGTCACAGAGATGCTCTGTCACAGAGATGCTCTGTCACAGAGACGCTCTGTCACAGAGATGCTCTGCCACAGAGATGCTCTGCCACAAAGAAGCTCTGTCACAGAGACGATCTGTCACAGAGACGCTCTGCCACAGAGACGCTCTGTCACAGAGACGCTCTGCCACAGAGACGCTCTGTCACAGAGACGCTCTGCCACAGAGACGCTCTGTCACAGAGACGCTCTGTCACAGAGACGCTCTGTCACAGAGACGCTCTGTCACAGAGACGCTCTGTCACAGAGACGCTCTGTCACAGAGACGCTCTGCCACAGAGACGCTCTGTCACAGAGACGCTCTGTCACAGAGACGCTCTGTCACAGAGACGCTCTGTCACAGAGACGCTCTGTCACAGAGACGCTCTGTCACAGAGACGCTCTGCCACAGAGATGCTTTGTCACAGAGATGCTCTGTCACAGAGATGCTCTGCCACAGAGATGCTGTCACAGAGATGCTTTGTCACAGAGATGCTCTGTCACAGAGATGCTCTGCCACAGAGATGCTCTGTCACAGAGACACTCTGTCACAGAGATGCTCTGCCACAGAGATGCTCTGCCACAGAGATGCTCTGCCACAGAGATGCTCTGTCACAGAGACGCTCTGTCACAGAGATGCTCCGTCACAGAGATGCTTTGTCACAGAGATGCTTTGTCACAGAGATGCTTTGTCACAGAGATGCTCCGTCACAGAGATGCTCTGTCACAGAGATGCTCTGTCACAGAGACGCTCTGTCACAGAGATGCTCTGCCACAGAGATGCTCTGCCACAAAGAAGCTCTGTCACAGAGACGATCTGTCACAGAGACGCTCTGCCACAGAGACGCTCTGTCACAGAGACGCTCTGCCACAGAGACGCTCTGTCACAGAGACGCTCTGTCACAGAGACGCTCTGTCACAGAGACGCTCTGTCACAGAGACGCTCTGTCACAGAGACGCTCTGCCACAGAGACGCTCTGCCACAGAGATGCTCTGTCACCTCTGGTCTTCAACCTCCCTTTACCTCAGGGCTCTGGATGGAACGGGTCACCCAGTAACAGGATTCTCTTAAAGCAGCTCTTCTTGTTCTCGTTCCCACAGATACACTGGGCATTACTTCATCACCACGCTGCTGTATTCCTTCTTTCTGGGCTGTTTTGGTGTGGATCGGTTCTGCCTGGGTCACACTGGGACTGCGGTGGGAAAGCTGCTCACCCTTGGCGGTTTGGGGATCTGGTGGTTTGTAGACCTGATCCTGCTCATCACTGGTGGCCTGATGCCCAGCGATAACAGCAACTGGTGCACCTTCTACTGAGCCAGACGTCCAGAGGACCCCGCCACCCAGAGAAGAGGGCTCTACGTTCCCACAAAAGACATTTGTGAGGCTCCTGCAGGATTCTGGGGGGCTCCAGGAGACACGATGACATTTGTTCAACTTAGTTAATTTATTTTTTTAATAATTTGTCACTTTGCTAAATATTATCTGCAAATGTTTCAGCTTTCAACAGCACTACATGTGAAATGTCTTCTGGTGTTTATTTTACAGTTTCTTTAGTGTAAATGATAAGAATTTAAACCCTCGTGAGTCTTAATTTACCTGAGAGGAAACTCATCCATTGTACAGTAGTTTGTCTGGTGTTTAGAATAAAACTGTAAACTTTGGATGCTTTTAAACCAGATTTAGTTTTAGTTTTTGTAAATAAGCTTCTGTCTACAGAAACCAGACAAATCCTCAACACTGGACTGGTTTTCAGTCATTTCAGACGTTGTGCTGGTTAGTTTTAATTTGAGGTTCATGATAAAACAAAGATTCTCAGTCAATGGGGTCAATGAGGTCAATCTCCTCCAAAAAAGTAAAAAAATAAAATAAAAAGTTAACTCTCCACGTCAGTGGCCTCAGGGTTCCATCTCTGCTCTTTGTAGATGATGTGGTCCTGTTGGTGTCATCGTGCTGTGATCTTCAGCTCTCACTGGAGCAGTTCACAGTCGAGTGTGAAGCAGCTGGGATGAGAACCAGCACCTCCAAATCTGAGGCCATGGTCCTCTGTCAGAAAAGGGTGGATTGTTCTCTTCAGGTGGAGGGTGAGGTTCTGCCTCAAGTGGAGGAGTTCAAGTCTCTCTGGATTCACAAGTGAGAGAAGAATGGAGCGTGAGATTGACAGATGGATTGGTGCAGTGTCTGCAGTATTGTGGACTCTGTACCGGTCCGTCGTGGTGAAGAGGGAGCTGAGCTGTGGGATAAAGTTCTGTTTACTGGTCGGTCTATGTTCTTACCCTCACCTCTGATCATGAACTCTGCAGTGACAGAAAGAATGAGATGTTGGTGCGTGTCATCTCAGCCTGTTTATAACCTCACTGTCACACAGCCTGCTCTTTGAATTGAAAAAGCCCTTTGGATAGAGGGTGAAACGTTTTGTGTAACAAATAAAGTCCAGTTGTTTTTGTATTGAACACTTGTTCTGATTTTATCATGTCCTGATCTTCACCAGCATACTTCAGACGAAACGTTACTACTTTTTTGCTTTTTTTTTTTTTTTTTTGAATGTCCAGAGGACCAGTCTTAGCTTTTTTAGATTATAGTTTACAGTACAGTACAGTATTAGTACACTCGAGTCGACGAACCACAGATCGTACCAGTTGGTGGCGGTAGTGAACACCTTCAGTTTTCTGCCAACCACTAATGAACTCGAGAAGAAGAATATTTCCGTTTCCTGTTCAAAAGAGCCGCGCATCCCGCTACGTAAGTTCTTACACAGAAATGAAAATGTTTCATGAACGTTCCTGTTTTTTTATTTTAAACAAAATTATTTTTCTTTAGTTTTCGCCATCATGCTCGTGGTGTTAGAGTTTTAACCACGGGACACGGCACGTGGCGCTGGGCTAACGGCTCCGCTAATGTTAGCTAGCATGGCTAATCTGTTAGCACGGAGCTGTGCGTCCTCATTGTGAATCATTTCCCACCTGCTTTACATTTCCCACCTGCTTTACATTTACCAACTGCTTTACATTTACCACCTGCTTTACATTTACCACCTGCTTTACCCGAGACTGTGCCAGGAGATGTCCGCCCAGATCCATGATTTTGTCTCGGGTTAATTTTCTCCTCTGGGCTAACTCGGCTGCAATCTCTATTCCAACCACTGAACTTGCAATTTAGTATTTTCCTGGTGGCCATTTGAAGCCCAACATGATCTCAATGATGACTGATGGTTTTCTTAGTCGTACCAAAAAATATTCAGCACATCCAAGACCTTAGTGACATCTGGAGCCACGATTTAATGACGTCAGCAAATAAAGTTTAGAAAAGACTGGTGAACTGTGTGTTCTGTTCATTTGTACAAAATAATTATTACATCCGCAGGTCCATGTAAAGTGTCAGCATGCACGATGTGTACTCCTGTAAGACCCCCACATACTCGGGCGTACTCCGTGAGTCGAATGTACAGATTTTAATTCTCAAGACTATTTCTCACAATTTCAGTCATGTTGACAACGGATGAGGAGGAAGAGATCATTTGCCTCTGGGCAATAAAACAAAAGACAAGAAGATGGATGTGAAGACGATGGACAGCAAGAAACACTTTTAATATTTTTGAATGGATTCTAGCAGGTTCAACGAGTTGGGCGCTTGCCCCATTTCTTCACCACCAGGGCGGCGCACACAAGTCAGCCATGCACAGAGCGGCAGTCGCTCTGTGCACCATGTGACTGGTCACGCAGAACAGACCAGTTTGTGTCACATTCAACAGTGTTGGATGTGAACACAGTCGCTGGGCAGTTTGTTGTGCGACATTAACGTATCTGTGCAGACATGTCTTGTGCAGACATGTCCATGTGCAGACATGTCATGTGCAGACATGTCATGTGCAGACATGTCTGCACAAGACATGTCTGAACAAGACATGTCTTGTGCAGACATGTCCATGTGCAGACATGTCTGCACATGGACATGTCTGCACATGGACATGTCTTGTGCAGACGTGTCCATGTGCAGACGTGTCCTGTGCAGACATGTCCTGTGCACGTCTGCGATGAGTCCGGTTTGAGTATGCGTGGAGTGAAGCACGTCCGAGCATGGGGGGCCTTTGACAACTCATGTGCACGGTGCAAACACCTAAAAATAATGCAACTGACCCATTTAAAAAAAGAAAAATACAATTTATTAAAATTTAAAATGTTGGTTCTAGACAACATTATACTTGCTCCTATTTTCTGGAATGAGACCAAATTGATCTCAAATTTTTGAACACAAGTTACTACATGAAAACAGTCAAACTGCTTAATTTGCTTTCCTATAATTCTGTCTTCTCACAACCCAACATGGCTCATCACAGTGAAACTTCCAGAGCTAATGAAAAGTGAAATGAAACAGTGATGACATCTTGTAGTGAAGACAGAGAGTTGGAGGAGGATGACTCGCTCCCTGAAGAGGGAGCAGCTAAAGAATAAAACATGATTATATCATTTGAAAGTTCCTCTAATAATTTGTTTAACACATTTTTAACATCCCAACATTTGTCCAGCACAGCTGGTGTCAGCAGTTGATGTCTTCCTATGCAGCAAAACAATTTGGTGGAATTTAGTCGCAGCAGTCTAGGAAGGACTACCGGTAAATAATTTCCATCCATCATCTTGTTCCTAAGTCAGGTCTCGGGGCAGCATCTTGAGCAGGGAGGTCCAGACATCTCTCTCCACAGCTTCTTCTTCCAGCTCTTCTGGGAGGACAAAGTCTCTCCAGCGTGTCCTGGATCTTCCCCGGGGTCTCCTCCCAGTTGGACATGCCCAAAGCTAGGGAGGCGCCCAGGAAGGAGGAGAAGTGGTTCTACTCTGAGTCTCTCCTGATAACTGAACTGCTCACCGTATCTCTAAGGGAGAGTCCAGCTCCCCTGCAGAGGAAACCATTTCAACCTCCTGTATCCGCGATCTCATTCTTTCACTACTCAGAGTTCATGACTATAGGTGAGGGTAGGAACATAGACCAACAAGTAAACAGAACTTTGCCTTACAGTACAGATCCTTCTTCACCACAATGGACCAGTACAGAGTCTACAAAACTGCAGATGCTGCACCAATCTGTCAATCTCACGCTCCATTCTTCTCACTCGTGAACAAAACCCCGAGATACTTGAACTCTACTTGAGACAGAACCTCAGTCTTGACCTGAAGAGAGCAATCCACTCCAACTGAAGACCATCCAACAAATATAAGTGGAATAAATACATTAGGAACCTTTTTTTGTCATGGGCCAAGACAGGGTAGAGGCAGAGCAGCCGACTCGGGCCGTAAAGTCCCAGGTTCGATCCCCAGCCATCCCAGATGTGTGTCTGAGTAAGACACCTAATCCCCAGTTACTCCTCGGGCGCCTACATAGCTGCCCACCACCCCACCTGGGTGTATCTCAGGTGTGGTGGGTTAAATGTAGAGAACTACCGTAATTTCATCAATGTATGGGAACAGAAAATTATGACATCACATAGCACTTCACTTATTTTTTGTTGATGCTGTTCAGGCACCTTTGTTTAAATTATGCTTCCAAAACTATTGAAGTGTCTTAAAGTCGTATTTTGTCCACATTTCTTCTAGATCCAAACATAAATAGACATACATGGTGTAAATGTATGGATAAGGGTTGAATATTCTGCATTGAACAAATGGACGTATTGCACAAATGTGTTCAGCGTTTTCTGCCCCAAATCCTCTTCTCTCTTCTAACCAGCCAGTTTGGCTACAGATCTGCTCTTTAGTTGATTATCTGCCGCTTCGGCTACAGAAAGATGTCTGTTCTGTTTATACTGCCAACATTGTCATCCTCTTTTTAAAGTGTCATTTATTAAAATGTCCTCGTTGTTGTAGAATTAGTTTGAGATAATCGTGTCCCTCTGCGTGTCACCTCAACTGGTGTTTAGTGAACCCAGGGGACTTAGTCTAATCTTGGGTCTTTCTCTCAGCAGAATGCCCAAATCAAAGGAAGTGCTGACCTCCACATCTGGAAGTGACTCCGACAGTGAAGTAGAGACCAAGGTTTGTGCTCTAATACCAACTAACAATTAACACTTGTTCCATGTTCTTTAAATACGTAAATCAAATGTTTTTTTACTCTTACCAGTCACTGATCCACTTCAACCAACGAACAAGTATGGCCACACCCGTTAAGTGGTTTACTCAGATTTGTTGGTGCAAGATTTTGTCTTTTGGCTTCTCCCTTCTTCAGAGATTGCCACAACCAGCCATGGAGTAGAACGTTGTGAAATCACAGAACGAATGCTAACGTGCATGGTTGAGAGAAGTGGATAACACTGCGGACAGGTCTGAACCTCCACTGGACTTGATGTCCGCAGAAACCTGCAGCTTGGGCGTCATGGAGAGGCTTTATATGGCTAGTGCTACGTCTAGCATTTTAGCTAGCGTGTCTGTATTGCGCGCCGCTATCATAGAGCTACGTCAGTGCCAACTGTTGTCGATGGGGAGGGGGGGCTATGGAGCTGTGGGTGACGACACTTCTGTAGGCAGGGCACTTGCTTCTGTTGACAGGGTGGGGCGCCCTCCTTGGATAACGGCAGGGGAAACACGGTTGTGTATCGGGGGGGCGTGGTAGGGGCGACCACCGGTGTAAGTTCAGCCTAGGGCTGAACGATTTTGAAAAAAAATCTAATCGCGATTTTTTTTCTATAAATTGCGATTGCGATTTAAAATGCGATTGTTTTTACTGGTTCTGTATTAATTCATATCACTAACGACACAATTGTTTTTTTGTTTTTTTTTATCAGATAATTAATGCGCTTTTTCACGCAGAACGTTAGCTTGCTGAGCTAGCTGCTAACCGGGCACCGTCAAAACAGACCCGGTCACATGACCAGCTCGCGCTCTGTTTATCTCCTGCCAGGGTATCCGCGGGGTCTTGAAAGTTATTAAAAGTTGATAAATCAATTTTGGGAAAATTAAGGGTCTTGAAAAGTATTAAAAAGTCTTGAAAGCGATTTGATGAGGTATTATTTTTTTTGCTGTTATTCTAGCTTTAAATAATTTGACAGCAAAAAAGTATGTATGACTAATATTTGTTTTCTTCACCGCGGAGGATTCGGAAACTGCTTCACACAAATTTAGAGTGTCGGGTTACAACAGCCTTTACGGCTAGGCCTATCTTGTGCGCATGCGTGGCTGCTTTATCTCCAAGTTGAGTCTGTTTGTCCGAGTAAGTTGCCGCGAGACCGTGAGAACAATGGGTAAATGCAAGTTTTCTGACTCCTGGTTGGAGATGCCTGATTTTCAAGAATGGCTGAGGCCTATCGCCGAGAATAACCGCGAGGCTTATTGTACATTTTGTAAAAAAAAAAGATGAGTGTAGCCTCGATGGGCATAAACGCTGAAGCTGAGTTAGAAGAGCTGAAAAAAAAGAAAAAAGTTCTACAAGAGGTGTGCGATTCTCTGCAAAAAGATGCAGATCAGTTGGCAGAGCAGGCAGAGGGAAAGTCAGGTTCTTTAATGGCCCAACTGATCACCAAGTCCAATGTCTTGAGAAGGAGACGTAAAGAAAAACTCAGTGAGCTGGTGCAAACTGAAGAGTTGCTGGAATGCAAAGCAACTGCACTGAGGCACATGTAATGATTACTGTGTTTATTTCTTATTCGCCATTGTTCAACCAAGTTACTTTAAAATAGCTACGAGTCTTGTTGTAACCTAAGCTATATTTTCTTAAACCTAGTCGTGGTTCAGTTTCTTCTTTTGAACTTTTTTCTTTCCACTGTATCTCAGTTCTGTTGTAGGTTTGAGATTCACGGATTTAATTGAAAACAACAGCAGTTTTGTAAATCAAAGATTTGTTGCTTAATAAAACAAAGTGACGATAAGGTCTTGAATTTATTTTGGAAGGTCTTTAAAAAGTCTTGAAAAGGTATTGAAATTAATTTCATTATTCCTGCATATACCCTGCCTGCGGTCTCTATGTTTCAGCCTCTAAGCTCAGATACACGTTTAAATGGGCTAACTTACCTGAATTTATAACTTTTATGACTTCTGTCGAGCCTGAAGCAACTGTGTTGGAGCGCACGGTCTCCTCCTCCCTGCTCTGCTCTGTTTTGCTCCGCTCAGACCGCGGCCAGAGCGGCTCACTCCCAAGTCACGTGACCAGTCAAATCGCAGCCCGTGCGATTAGTGAATCGCGTTTTAACATATCGCGAGATAATCGCAAATGCGATTAATCGTGCAGCCCTAGTTCAGCCCACATGAAAATCTTGCAGCATAAATATGAAGGAATTAACTTTAATTCTCTGTTCTGTTCAGTTCCAGTACAGAAAAACACTCATGTCCAAAACTACAATTATTCACTCTTCTAATCCCTCATCAACAGGGACACTGGCACACTGCCTGTTTGTTTGCCAAGTCTGATGTGATGTGTTCATATTTTATATTTTGCTCATGCCAATTTTTAAAATCGCTTTTCTGTGTGAAATATCTGAGTACAAATCAAGTGGCCCACTAACACTACCGAGGTGTAATATTGTATTATGTTAATCGTTTTCTAAACTTGTCATCTGACCGACTCTACAACCACGTCTTTCATTTTCTCTTACCTCTCCTGGTGATCCTTCCTTTCTGTCTTTGATTCAGTGCAGCGTTTCCCTCATCGACACAGTCAGCAGCGCATCATGAGCCAGTTCAAGTTGAATCAATGTCCTCGTTACATTGGCCCACCTGGATCATGGTCGTTTACACTAAGAACAGATTCTTCAAGGTTCTTTATTGTCATTAGCATCACATGTGGTACACGAGGTGGAACAAAATCGTGTCTTATTGTCTTTTTTACACAGCTGGCCTGGCAGCACAAACAGGTACTTGTAGGTCAAGGGAAAGGAAACAATACATTTAGGCAAAACAATAAAATACAGTAGTCAGTAACAAACAAGGAAACACAAATTACATTAACAGTTCATTGTCAAAGTTACACGACAACATTACTAAGCATGAAAACATTTGAAAGTATCTGTAAACACGACTTAAACAGTTTTTAAAACTAGAAATGGAGACAAGTGAAGTCAGACCCAAAGTTTTGAATCAGATTCCAGCAGAGGTAAAGCCAGACGTGGTCTTTAGAGTTGTTCACCACAAATGCTGAGGATCAGGTGTTCTACTTTAAAACCAGTGCTAGTTGCAGTAGATGAGTTAAACATAGAGGTGAATAACCAGCAACGTCTTATAAATGAGAGTAAACCAACAAATTTCAGCACGAGTATGTAGAGGCCATTTAAGAAGAGGGTAGAGATTTTACAATGGTGTTTTGCAGCCATTGTAAACAAAAATCAATTTCTCTATAGATAACCAAGTCTCGCTTTAACCTTAGTCTGCAAAACATTAACAGGATGTGAAAAGGACAGAGCACCATCAATCCAAATTCCCAAATGTTTATAAACCATTATTTCTTCTGTAGTATCACCATCTACAGTGGTGAAGTCCACCGATGTGGGTGTGGTTTCCCCTCCAGGGTCGAACCACATAAATGTAGATTTCTTGGCATTTAAGGATAAATTCAAGTCAGAAAAGACCTGCTGGAATTCAAGAAAACATGCAATAGACTTCACAACCTCATCCGGAGTAGAACCAAAAGCATACCAAGTTGAGTCATCGGCATATACAGTAAATGGATGGAGGCCTCAGTCACAGAATGAGAGATAGCATTTATAAATATGGAGAAAAGAGTTGGACCAAGAACGGAGTCTAATCGGTCTAGGTCTGACTATCTGTTCCTAATTTAACGTGACGCATCAACCAGTCAGCAAAGTTTCTCTCCAAGAAATAGAAACTGTTGTTATCTCTGTCTGGATCATAAGGAGTGGACTCTCAGTCCACACCACGCAGCGTGCTGTCTGTCCGTCTGACCACTACAGAAACAAGGCTCGTGTAACAGCTTGATGTCCACATTGCAAGAACAAAACTAACAAACCTTAGTTCCTGTTCCACCTGTAACTTCTTTAGGACCATAAAAGATTATGAGCAGTCAAATAAACACTTTGTCACTGGGATTCTTGTAAAAGGTATCCACCTTATTCCTAGCCCCCATGGTGCCTTGCGCGAATTATGGGAACGTCTTCCGCCGGAAGTTAGAACCGGCACTTTTTTTTACACGCTAGCAACGCGCTAACCAGTTTTCGTCAGAGGTTTTAGGTCATAAAATATGTGGGAACACGAACGATCACAACTCAAATGTGGAGATATTGTTTTACCGCTACCTACAGCTATTGAGGGGTGGGAGGACGACTTGAAGAAGTGGCCGAAAATAACGTACACTAGCATATTTAGCTACTAGCATACTTAGCTACTTTGTTGACAGTTGCTTCAGATGGCGAAGCGATGAGCAATCTGAAAAGCTCTGAAGCTTATTAGTATCTTCACAGTAACAAGGTTGGTCCTGTTATGTTAAGAGAGGTGGGACACTTTCTTATTTACCTTAAGGCAAACACAGAGTCCAGTCTAAGCATTAAAAATCCACATCTCCAGGTCCAGCTAACAATGATGTTGCTTTGGACTTTTGAGCTGCAAGATGTTTATCTGGACACCAACTGAGCACCTGGAGCTTGACATTTCTTTTGACAAAGACTTTACTGATTCACAAATGAAGCACCTTGAGAACTTTTAATAAAATACAGTAAATGAAAACAAATAATGAAATAGACAGGAAACGATCTTTAAAAACTTGATAATGAAAAAAGTGACATTTAGATAGAAACAGTAGTTTATTGCAAAGAAAATTCATCTCTGCCCAAAATACCTGGATCTCTAAAAAATACAGTAAACGAAAACAAATAATGAAATAGACAGGAAACGATCTTTAAAAACCTGATAATGAAAAAAGTGACATTTAGATAGAAACAGTAGTTTAATCCAAAATTAACTGATATAGTGCACACAAAAAACTAACCTTGTAAGAAGGTTAACAGTCAACTATTGTACATAACAAATGAATCATTTTAGCAAATACTTTTCTAATGTAATATAGTTAACATTGCGTCCTTTAAAAAAACATGTTGAGTTATGTTACGTTTACAGCAAGTACTGTACATGTTTGAAAAATTGTTTACATTTAATGTCTTCTCACTTGAAATAAGCTGGCATCCTTTGCGTGTGAATGCTGGAACGATTACATTGACACCATAGCTCTTGCAGCAGGTCCCTCACTGTGAAACCACGATCACCCATCACCTCATCTCCAGCACGCAGATAGTCCAGAAACCCAGAGTTCTGTGTTATATACCTGTCACTGCATTTACCACCATAAGCATCTGAAATAAACATGATTATTCCAGAGGGAGAAACAGCCAATAAATATTTCACAGTGTTATTTGCATGTATGATTCACTTCTGGAGTCCAAGTTTTTAGCTTTCTGCAAAACATGTTGCTTTAATTGTTTCACGGGGCAACCATAGAATAAGGTCGTTGGTTTGTTCTGACATTATGTCAATCCACATTCCAACAGTCATGCTGCATGTGACTGGTGGTGTTGAGCAGCTCCACACTCTCATCAAGCCCATCTGAAAGTAAAAGTACAGTATACAAACATTAGGGTTCATTTATGAACACACACACACCTAGATTATATATATATATATATATATATATATACACACACACCTAGATTATATATATACTGTAAATAAACGCACGTACACACACACCTATATTATATATAAATAAACGCACACAAACACACCTAGATTATATATATATAAATAAATGTGCACACACCTATATTATATACTGTATATATATATGAATAAACACACTGTGTTTATTTGCCAGTTATGCACGAAAAATATTAGTATAATCACTGACTACATAAAATCATAACACTAAAAGCTGTCTCTGAAATCATACCTGGTGTTCTCAATCTTCTGGAGGATACAGAGTCTTTTTTCAGGTGGTTTCTCGTAGCCCAGCCACAAAGAAGGATGCAGGTTTTTGTTTTCGGAGCATGTTCAACACACACTAGTTGCAGCCACAAATTCAGCTTTGTCTGATTATTAGTACAGCCACGAACAGCGCAACAGGTACCCGAGCTCCACAAGGACATCTTCATGAAAATATTAGCTCGACATAACAGAAAACAGAACTTCAACGACGCGTGCAGATAAGCAAGTAAACAACGGAGACAGTGAAGAACTTCAAAGTCAAAGTCAACTTTATTGTCAGAACTGCAATATGTACAGGACATACACAGGACCGAAATTGCGTTTCTCTCAGTCCCTCGGTGCAACAGTAACCATCTAAACACTAAACACTAAAACATTTAATACACATAAGCATAAAATAGTAAAAAAGTGTAACACTGTCCTGAGTTTTTTCATAATAGTATAAAAGTATGAAAATTTACACCAACACTGAAACACCAAACACCCCTAAAACACCAAACACCCAATGAACATAAGCATAAAATGAAATAATAAAAGTGTAATACTGTCCTGAGTTTTTGCATAGTAGTATGAAAAGTATAAAAACGTAAATCTATAAAATAAACTGAAGTTTCTAGCGTTGACATTTGCAAAGAGTGGCACAGCAGCATATAAGTTAATGTACACAGTATATGTATGAGGTAGTTGATGTTGGTATAGAGGCAAAGTGGCATATGCAGTGAGGCACATAAGGCACATTTGGCATCCTTAGATAAGGCTAGTCAGAGAATGCTGTATATGTATCTGCAGTAGTGTAGATAAAAGTAGTGTAAATGTAAACAGTAGTAATAAATGTAAACAGTATTAATAAATGTAAACAGTGAATGTAAACAGTAGTATGACTATAGGCAGTAATGTAATACAAACATTAGTGCAAATATGAGAAGTAGTGCAAACTGAATGAACACATGACCGAGAGTTTAGTGAATAACCCGTTTGATGACACAGAGTCCAGTGTTAAAAACTTTGTGTTGAGTGGTAATGTGTGAGAAAGTTTTTTGTGTTAAGGCAGTTCAAATGGGAGGGGAGGCAGAGCAGGCAGAGTGTTTAGCATTCTGACTGCCTGATGAACAGAGCTGTCTCTCAGTCTGCTGGTACGAGCCTGGAGACTCCTCAGTCTCCTCCCTGATGGCAGCAGTCTAAAGCGGCTGTGTAGTGGGTGTGTGGGATCACCTGCCATGCGGTGGGCTTTCCGAGTGAGGCGTTTGCTGTGTAAGTCCTGCAGTGAGGGCAAGGAGGTGCCGACGATCTTCTCAGCTGCTTTCACGATGCGCTGGAGGCTCTTGCGGCAGGATGCAGTGCATGCACCAAACCACACAGTGATGCAGCTGGTCAGGACACTTTCTATGGCACCTCTGTAGAAGGTGCACATGATGGAGGTTGAAGCTCCAGCCCTTTTCAGCTTGCGGAGAAAGTAGAGGCGCTGGTGAGCCTTCTTCGCCAGTGCTGCAGTGTTCCTGCTCCAGGACAGGTCCTTTGAGACGTGCACTCCCAGGAACTTGGTGCTGTCCACTCTCTCCACTGCGGTGCTGTTGATGGTCAGAGGGGCATGTTGTGCATCCCTCTTCCTGAAGTCCACAACAATCTCCTTTGTCTTCTCCACGTTGAGAGTGAGATTGTTGTGTCCGCACCACAAGGCCAAGCGGCTCACCTCGTTCCTGTAGTCCGTCTCATCGTTGTTGCTGATGAGACCTACCACTGTTGTGTCGTCCGCAAACTTGATGAAGTGGTTGGAGCTGTACGATGGTGTGCAGTCGTGTGTTAGCAGGGTGAATAGAAGGGGGCTCAGCACACATCCTTGTGGGGCCCCTGTGTTCAATGTGATGGTGCTAGATGTGTTACTCCCGATCCGTACTGTCTGTGGTCTCCCGGTCAGGAAGTCTAGCAGCCAGTTACACATTGAGGTGTTCAGCCCCAGACTGTCCAGTTTATGGATGAGCTGTTGGGGGATGATGGTGTTGAATGCCGAGCTGAAGTCGATGAACAGCATTCTAACATAAGAGTCCTTCGTGTCCAGATGTGTGAGAGCTGTGTGGAGGGCTTCTACTTCCGGTGTGAAATGGAAGTAAGTCCCATAATTGCTTCTACAGTGACCCCCCCAGGAATAAGGTGGATAGAGGTGGTGTGACATTTTAACCCAAGGGCAGCAGGAGGGTAATACTGTACTGGTAACTGGCCCATGCCTATGTCCCAGTAACCCTGACCCTCAGACAGACACTGTCCTGTTCCTGTCTGGGGTAACAACTCGTCTCCTTTTTGTCTTTTAGGCAAAGAGAAAGAAGCCAGCTGCACCAGAGAAACCAGCCAAGAAACAAAAAACTGGAGAGAGCTCAAAGCCCAGTGCTTCATCCAAGAGCAGCGGTGCAGATGGTGATGACAACAAGTTCCAGGTGAGACGCAGAGGCGTCGCCTGTTTTCATCTTCTGCTGCTTTGGATACACTTACAGCTCCACTGTCATTTTAGACACAACATGGAGGTGCAGCTAGTGTGTGGGGTCCAGTTATTTTGACCTTTGACCTCCTGCAGTGACTCACTGGAATTAGATCCAGAATAACTGTTTGAAAAATACATTTGAGTTTTTTTACTGTGTAAACTACACATAAGTACAAAGTACACAAACTGTTTTATTACAAGGAATACAAACAACAATAGTCACTTTCTTGTGTACAAACATGTAAAACAACAAAGTTGTTTACACTCAGTGAAATAGATGACTTATTAATGACATCACACAGAAGCTGCTTGTGTTTCACTGAAGCTCCACAGGGAGTTGAACGTGTGGTTTGTTTTGTGCAGATTGGTAAAATGAGATACGTCAGTGTCAGGGACTTCAAAGGTAAAGTCCTGATCGACATCAGGGAATACTGGATGAACCAAGACGGGGAGATGAAGCCAGGAAAGAAAGGTGAGCTCCTACAAACACACACTCGTTTGTTGGTGCACCTCCCTGCCTCCTTTTTTTCCTGAGGAGTCAGTCAACAGCTGGCACATTGTCAGTCTAGTGCAGGGGTGTCAAACTCATTTTCACCGAGGGCCACATCGGCATAATGGCTGTCCTTGAAGGGCCAGATGTAACTTATAAATGTAACTAAATGTAATCTAATGTAATGTAAAATAAATGTAACTACCGTACTCCTTAATGTTGAATAACTCATTTATTATAACTTATTCAACTGACAATTACAGTTGCATAGAAAACATCTGTTTGCTTGTTGCTCTAACATAAATCCTTTTAAAATTTGTCAGCTTATGAAAACCCACATAACTCCATTAATGAAGGATGAAATTGTCCAAGTTAATTAAAAAAAAAACATAAAACTGAGCTGCAAAGAACATGTATGACACATGTAGCATCTCACCCAAAAAGGCTACACACAGCCTTGCATCCAACTGTGAATGACAACAATTTGTGTGCATACACATACCAAAATAAAGGTTGACTCAGTTCACAACTATATTACCGTACTCAAGTTGTTTGGTTAGTCTTTGATGAGGAGATGCTGCCTGTCCGTGAACACACCAAGTGGATTCTCTCTCTATGATTGATCATGTTCTGAAAATGATGAACACAAAACAAAATGCAAGCACAATCATTAAATTGCACACAGTTGAAATTTTCTTCTTCTTTGTTGAATTACATTTTATTATATTTTAATTAATCTAAAAAAGCTAAGTCTGGTCCTCTGGACATTTAAAAAACAAAACAAAACTTCATCTTTCAGGGATGAAGATGTTCACATCCTTGATAGAGAGGAACAATGGTTTGAGAGACGAGTAAAAGAGGCCATCTTTGTGAAAAGAAACCATCCAAGGAAGGGGAACATATTATTTTAGGTGGCTGAAATAATCACCTGTTTTTTGTTTTGTTTTTTTGAATGTCCAGAGGACCACACTTAGCTTTTTTAGATTTTTCTACCTGGATTATTGAGAATGCATCAGGATATATTTGAATTAAATTTTAAGAAAATGCTAACCTGACAAACAGGAAAGTGGACAAGATTGTCCTGTTTCACTTGCCACATCCATAAGTCCAATTTTCGCAGGAAAGCCGTGATCGCGTCGGACATCTGCGTGATGACTTGTTTGCGTCCCTGCAGCTTCTGATTCAGCTGGGCGAGATGGTCGGTTATGTCGCACAACACAGCAAAGTCACACAGCCACTTTGAAGCTAGCTTTCACTGCAGCCTCGTTTTTGGCTGTGGGTTTCATGAACAAACTCTGCTGCGACCGCAGTTTGCCTTTTAATTCTTGGCAGAATGTGTTGCTTTTCTTGAAGGCTAGCTTTAGCGTACTTAGCTCCGTGTTTGGTTTCAAAACCGACACCGCCTCGTAACACAAAAGACATACCGGTCTTTCTCCTGGAAGCACAAACAAGTATTCGCCTTCCCATCTTTCTTGAAACTTCCGTCTGTATCAACTTTTCTCTTTCTGGACATGTTGGGATCATTATTTATATCTCAATTCCACTCGTTGGCATGAAGGTAGAAACACTGCCTCGGCTACCGTAGTCGAAAGGCATTGTGGGAAAACCGTTGTCGAAAGGCATAGTGGGGCTGCCGTAGTCGAAAGGCATTGTGGGAAATGTAGTTTTTGGTCAAAACTCGCTCGTATTAATTTTTAGACACTCAAAACTTTTTAATTAAGCTCTCGCGGGCCAGATAAAATGACATGGCGGGCCACATCTGGCCCGCGGGCCAGGAGTTTGACACATGTGGTCTAGTGTGAAAGAGTTCCTCAGAGACTCCAGTTGAATGTGTTCAAAAGTACAGACTTTAAAGCACACATCAGTTTTTACATTGTGTTCATCGGCCCAGTCGAACCAGATCAATATCTGAAAGGTGTTGGAGCGAGAGGCTGCAGCAAAGACAGGCAGCCTCAGACAAACCCCTCCATCACCTACCACTTCACCCTCCTCCCCCAATGAACACATGAACAACCTCCCCCCTCCTTTCTGATGGAGTCTCCAAGTTATTTGTCAAGCACCAAAAAAATCTACAGGAAGAAGAAGAAAGGGATGCAGAAGCTGAGAGGACATGGACAGCAGGAGTGAGTCCTGAAGAGGGTGATCATGATTTGTTCTAGAAGAGGAAGAACAGACTGAGCCCCACCAGGAGATCTGCCTCTGCAGAGGAGGGGTCCAGAACTCTGACTGGGCCAACAGAACCAGTCACAGTGGACTCCACTGTAGCGTGTGAAGAAGGAGAAACAAACTGATCTGCAAGCAGTTGCCTTTAATCCTTTGAGCGTCAAAACCAGAAAACCGAATGAATGAATTTACACACGAACACTTCTTCTTCTTCACCTGGTAAAACCTGGGGAGCACCTCGCTGGCTCCTCCTACTGGGTGAGAGAGAGATGAGGCCATATACCTCACCAACACACCACACAGCCCCCCCCCCCGAACACCCAGAAGGGCAAATACAAAACATATCAGTCTCTCACAGGGGGCCTAATCAACCTGCCGAACCGACTGCGTCGACTCGGGGGCGGAGAAACAGCTGGCACCCGTGCAGGAACAACATTTTGTGCCACAGGGGGAGGAACACAGTTGGGGGGAGAAAACGGAAGATGGGGTCGAGCAGGAGGGCGGCCGCGTCTAGGAACCTGAGCCGGCAACACCTCTTCATCAACCAACACATAGGCTGGCTTCAGGCGGTCCACTGTAACCAGCTCTCTACGCCCACCCATGTCTAAAACAAAACTTTTCGCGCCCCTTTCGAGCACCCGAAACGGCCCGTCATACGGAGGCTGGAGGGGCGAACGGTGGGCGTCACGTCGCACAAAAACAAAACGGGCAGACTGGAGTGCTGTGGGCACAAACGCCTGCGGGAAACAATGGTGCACAGGACCCGGAACCAAAAGACTACTCTGCGAATAGGGGTCCACCGCTTCGGGGAACCGTGGAGCGGCAGCGTCTAACAAAAACTCCCCTGGGATTCGTAAAGGCTGACCAAAAACCAACTCGGCTGATGAAGCGTTGAGGTCCTCCTTAGGAGCTGATCGCAACCCAAGCAGCACCCACGGCAAACGCTCCACCCAGCCAACGTCTGTTAGCGCAGCACGTAACGCCGCCTTAAGAGACCGATGGAAACGTTCAACCAACCCGTTAGCCTGAGGGTGGTAGGCGGTAGTGCGATGCACCTGCACCCCCAAGGAGCGCGCCATCTCGGACCAGAGCCCTGAAATAAACTGGGGACCTCTGTCTGAAGTGATGTCCGAGGGCACACCAAAACGGGCAACCCAAGTGGAGAGGAACGCACCAGCCACGTCGGAGGTAGTTGTGGAAGAAAGAGGAACGACCTCCGGCCACCTGGTTGTGCGGTCGACCACTGTAAGCAGGTGTGTGAAACCCCGTGATGGGGGCAGGGGACCAACTAAGTCCACATGCACGTGGTCAAAACGCCTGGCTGGAATGGGAAATGGTTCCAGTGGTGCCTTAGTGTGCCGGTGCACCTTGGCACGCTGACAAGCCACGCAAGCCGCTGCCCAACTCCTCACCTCTCTGCGTAAACCAGGCCACACAAAACGTGCGCTGACTAGTTTCACAGACGCGCGCACACCTGGGTGCGAGAGAGAGTGAACAGAGTCAAAAATGCGGCGGCGCCAACCTGATGGAACCACTGGTCGTGTCCGGCCTGTGGAAACATCACACAGGATCAAAGGACCGCCCTCTCCCAATTTGACCTCCTCTAGCTTAACCCTTGTGTTGTCCTGCGGGTCAAAAGTGACCCGCTACCATGTTTAGCTATAGAAAAAATACCTTAAACTATATTTTTCCAACTTGAAATTTTATGACTTTTCCTAAAGTGACCCCATCATTACAAAAAGTGATACTTTGTTTTTGTCTAGGTTTACATGTGGGCTGTACACCACTAGGGTCCAAAGATCGTCCTATGGGTCATTTTTGACCCGTGAATTATAAAGGCATTTAAACACCAGAAAAAAGTTCAAAGGCCACACACAAACTCTCTCTAACACACACACACACACACCACACACACACACACACACACACACACACACACACACACACACACACACACACACACACATCAAAGACACTAGAACTTGCATTTGACCTGCACCTGCACTCTTGATCTGCAGCTAACCCCTCACATCACACAAGCTGCCAAGCAAAACAAAAAAACAAACTAAGAAATAATAAAGGCTGCAGCTGGGTCAGTCAAAAGAAAAAGGTGCCAGTTCTGCCCCTGGAAGAAGGACTGCAAGACAAAAGCTGTGTGCTGCACATGTGAGAAACACATCTGCAAAGCCCATTCTCACGTTCACACATACTGTCCTTCTTCTTCTTCTTCTTTCGGCTTTTCCCTTTTCAGGGGTCGCCACAGCGAGTCATCCTCCTCCACCTCACTCTGTCCTCTGCATCCTCTGTCCTCACTCCAACTACCTTCATGTCCTCTCTAACTGCATCCATATATCTCCTCTTTGGCCTTCCTCTGTGTCTTTTTCCTGGCAGCTGCATTTCTAACATCCTTCTACCAATATACCCACTGTCCCTCCTCTGGACATGTCCAAACCATCTCAGTCTGGCCTCCCTAACTTTATCTCCCAGTTGTTCAACATGTGCTGTACCTCTGATGATCTCATTCCTGATCTTATCCATCCTTGTCACTCCTAAGGAGAACCTCAGCATCTTCATTTCTGCCACTTCCAGTTCTTTCTCCTGTCTTTTTGTCAATGACACTGTCTCCAGACCATACAACATAGCTGGTCTCACCACTGTCTTGTAAACTTTTCCTTTGACCTTTGCTGACACCTTTTTGTCACAAATCACTCCTGAAACTTTTCTCCATCCACTCCATCCTGCCTGGACTCTCTTCTTCACCTCTTTACCACATTCCCCATTTTCCTGGACAGTGGACCCCAAGTACTTGAAGTCCTGCACCTTTGTGACCTCTGCTCCTTGTAGTCTCACTGTTCCACCAGCCTCCCTCTCATTCACACACATGTACTCTGTCTTACTACGGCTGACTTTCATTCCTCTTCTTTCAAGTGAATACCTCCACCTCTCCAAGTTCTCTTCCACCTGTTCCCTGTTCTCACCACATATCACAATGTCATCTGCAAACATCATAGTCCATGGGGATTCCTGCCTGACCTCATCTGTTAGTCGGTCCATCACCAGAGCAAACAAGAAGGGGCTCACATACTGTCCTACATGTGATAAATATAGTAGAAATGGTAAATGGTAAATGGAGCTTATTTATATAGCGCTTTCTAGCCCCCTGTGAGGAGCCCCAAAGCGCTTTACAATACCAGCCATCCACCCATTCATTCAGACATTCATACACCGGTAGTAGTAGCCTGCCTTGCAAGGCGCCATCCAGACCTACCGGGAGCAACTCGGGGTAAAGTGTCTTGCCCAGGGACACAACGACACATGGTGGGCGGATAGAAGTTGAAAATTGTTCACAAAATCAACCAACATTTTGTTTTTTTGTTGTGTTATGAGAGAAGTATTTTTATAATTCACTTCCTAAAAAATATTTAAAAAATAAACGTGACAAAAAAGTTCCAGATTGTTGACTGTTTTTTCCCTTTCAATATAAATAATTCAGAAATAATTACTTTACATTTATATAATAGCCATAATAAACCTTTACTGTGTAAAAGAAAACTGTTTTGACAGTTGGTTTGTGGTAAAAAAAAAAGTGTAATACTGTTAACTGGTGATTGTCTTTTTGTATTGTGTAACAAAAATACATGATAAAAAATATAAAATAAATAAATAATTGAGATGCATTGATAAATAGGTTGTTTCATCGTGGAAAATGGATTTTGGATTTAAAGTTCAATAAAGCTGCTTTATTTTGGGTCTTTGGTAGTGCGGGTCATTTTTGACCCGTAGGACAAGGGGAGTAAACAGAATGTTAAGATCGCACAAGGGTTAAGCCCTGAAACGCAGGCCCGAAGGGCAGTTATATCAGCGTCTCCCGGTTGGTCAGCGGCCATGGCAGAAAAATCTACCCCGAGGAGCACAGGACAAACGAGCACCCGTGACAGACAGTCTGCCACTGAGTTGGATTTTCCAGCCACATGGCGGACGTCCGTTGTAAACTCTGAAATGGCCGCCAAGTGCCGTTGCTGACGCGCTGACCAGGGCTCCGAAACTTTAGACATTGCAAACGTGAGTGGTTTGTGGTCCACATAAGCCGTAAACGAACGACCCTCCAGCAAAAAACGAAAATGCCGTGTAGCTAAGAATAGCGCCAACAACTCGCGGTCAAAAACGCTGTACTTGCGCTCGCAGTCCCGCAATTTACGGCTGAAAAATGCCAACGGCTGCCATGCGTCGCCAACGCGTTGCTCTACAACGGCCCCCACAGCTATATCTGAAGCATCAGTTGTCAACGCAATCGGGGCCTCTGAATCTGGATGGGCTAGGAGTGCCGCACTAGCTAACGCGGACTTAGCACCATCAAAAGCAGTGATCCGGTCCGGGGTCCAAACCACTGTGTCAGTCGCCTTCCTCGAGCGCAGGGCCTCGTAGAGAGGCTGCAGGAGATGGGCTGCATTGGGAATGAACCTGTTGTAAAAGTTCACCATGCCCAAAAACTCCTGCAACTTTTTAACCACCAGAGGACGTGGGAACTCTGCCACCGCCTGTACCTTGGCAGGCAATGGAACTGCACCCTGCGCGGAAATTCGATGACCTAAAAAATCGATCACCGGTAAACCAAACTGGCACTTAACCGGATTAATGATCAAGCCATGTGCATCCAAGTAGGGCTGGGCCATATCATATCGTTACCGGTAATACCGGTATAAAAAGCTTGCCCGGGCAAAAAACTTATATCATGATATGCTAATTTCATGACGTAATACGTCAGGGCGCCCCGCCCCTTAACACCCGAGCGCTTTGAACAACTGCGCACCTCTCCTCCAACAATCTGTAGTGGTGTAAAACGCTAATTAGTCACTGCTAAAATGTTAAAAACAACGCACGCGTCTCTTCTCTCCCCCTGCTCTGCAGGCACAGACTGTCCCCCCCTCCCCCGCCCCGCTCTGCTCTGCTCCGCTCCGAGCAGCCGCGGTGCAGCGTGTCCACCTCTGTTAAACACGCGCGGCTCCACTCACTCCATCAGACACAGTTCAGTTAAAAAAAATGAATCAGAAGAATCACACGTTCTTGCATGAACAGATGAAGTTGAAACACGAACAAGTTTCACGGTCAGCTGATCAACTTGTAGAAGTTACAGCTCATTTAAAGTGGAACTATAATAATAATAATAATGTCTATTCCTGTCATCTGCGTATGTTTCCCATACACAGACGAAATTCGTCTCTGCATTTAACCCAACCACCTACCAGGTGGTGCAGTGAGCAGCCCGAAAGCGCCCGGGGAGCTGGAGAAATAGGTGTGTACTCATAGACACCCCAAGCTGGGTAGTGGCCGGGGCGCGAACCCGCGACCTTCGGATCCGTAGTCAAAAGCCCTGCCACTATACCATCTTACCCAAAATTAACTTTTTTTAGCTGATAAACTCCCTAGAATGTGTTTAAAATGTTATCTAGCACTATGGCTGTGTTTATTCTCACATAATTGTGCATATCTGTGTAAATTGGCAATATTTGGCAATATTTGGTCTAAAAACGTGTTTACGGTAGTTCTATGGGTTGAACTGGTGACTTACACCTTAATTTTCTTATTTGTCCAAACGCTCATGTGTGACATGTCTGCTCATGTGTGACGTCACACAGGTGGTTCAAGCAGAGCCAATCCCCTGCAGAGATGAGAAGTGCATACCTTATATGGAAGTGCTACATTTAACTCCTGAAAAGCTTTTTCTTTTCTTTTTTTTTCTTCTTTTTTAAGCCTTTGGTTTTGTATGGAATGGGTGGAATAGATAAATACATCTACATGTTTATTATTTGTTATAATAATAATAATAATAATCATTTTATTTAAAAGCGCCTTTCATGACACCCAAGGACACTTAACAAACCAACACAGTGAATACAGAGCAAACATTATCATCGACAAATTGAAATATAAAATACATAAAGGATATAAAATGGAAGATAAAAATACATATACAGGTAGTCCCCGATTTACGAGCGCTCTGATCTGCGAGGTCCCAGACTTACGAGCTGCGAATTTTTGGAAAAAACGAAAAAAATACTGAGTTTTCATGTGTTTTTTCACTACAGTTAGCAAGTTAAGCATATAAACACACGTTTCCGATCATTTTTATGCACTCAAAAGTAGTTTTTAGATGAAAATAGAGTGTTTTTAGGTGCGCTGGCGAAATTTACGAGCGGACTTCCGGGTTGCGAATTTTTGGAAAAAACGAAAAAAATACTGAGTTTTCATGTGTTTTTCCACTACAGTTAGCAAGTTAAGCATATAAACACACGTTTCCGATCATTTTTATGCACTCAAAAGTAGTTTTTAGATGAAAATAGAGTGTTTTTAGGTGCGCTGGCGAAATTTACGAGCGGACTTCCGGGTTGCGAATTTTTGGAAAAAACGAAAAAAATACTGAGTTTTCATGTGTTTTTTCACTACAGTTAGCAAGTTAAGCATATAAACACACGTTTCCGATCATTTTTATGCACTCAAAAGTAGTTTTTAGATGAAAATAGAGTGTTTTTAGGTGCGCTGGCGAAATTTACGAGCGGACTTCCGGGTTTACGAGAGAAATGGCGGCCGTTCCAAATTACGAGATTTCCGGTTTACGAGCGCCCCCTTGTGACGGATCTCGCTCGTAAATCGGGGAATACCTGTAGTAAAGTTAATGATAAGCTAGTCTAAAGAGATGGGTTTTCAGGGCAGTCTTGAACAGAGAAAGGGAGGTGGTGTTTCGAAGGTCGGGCGGTAGAGCGTTCCAGAGGTGAGGGGCAGAGCAGGTGAAGGCCCTGCTCCCCATGGTGGAGAGGCGGGCAGAGGGTACATGGAGTTGTAGTGAAGAGGAGGACCTGAGAGAGCGTGATGGGATGGAGATTTGTAGGAGGTCAGATAGATAAGGAGGGGCAAGGTTGTGGATAGCTTTGAACGTGAGGAGTAGAATTTTGAAGATGATGCGTGATTTAACCGGGAGCCAGTGGAGCTGCTGCAGGACAGGAGTGATGTGATCATAGTAGGAGGTTTGAGTGATGACACGGGCAGCTGAGTTCTGGCGTATGTTGTTGGCTAGAGGTTTAATTTGTTTTAGGTTGTTGCTGGTGGAGGCGTGAACAAAAGCATATATAATTTGTTGTATGTTTCATTTATGCTCAAAAAATCTTAAGCTTAATTGTATTTAGGCTAGTTGTTTTAGGAAACTACACCTGCACTTTAAAAATGATCTGTTATTTAGATTGAAAAGTCTGCACAAAATATAGATTAAAAAACACCACAAAAACTAAAGTGCAGGTGTAGTTTTACTTGGAGACTAAATACTTTACTAAATAAAGTAATTTCAGTCAAATTAGCCCTTGTTGTTTTTTAAAATTCTATATAATACTGCAAAGCAACATGTTAAGTTAATTTTGTCAAATAAATACTTTTTTTTTTGGGGGTTATATCACGAAATTTATCGTTATCGTGATATACTCTGAAATATCACAATATAATTTTTGAGCCATATCGCCCACCCCTACATCCAAGCGCTGAAAATTTTCTTTCAGGTGCAACAGGTGCTCCTCGGTTGACGAGCTGGCCACCAAAATGTCGTCCAGATAGACAAACACAAAATCGAGGCCACGCAACACGGAGTCCATCAGCCTTTGAAAAGTCTGTGCTGCCCCCTTTAGTCCAAACGGCATGCGGAGGAACTCAAAAAGCCCAAAGGGGGTGATTACTGCAGTTTTAGGTACATCGCTGGACTGCACTGGGACTTGATGGTAGCCGCGCACCAGATCCACCTTAGAAAAAATGGAAGCACCCGACAACCGAACAGAAAAGTCCTGAATGTGCGGAATGGGGTAGCGATCAGGCGTCGTCACGTTATTTAAACGGCGAAAATCGCCACATGGGCGCCACGACCCGTCTGCTTTTGGTACCATGTGAAGGGGGGAGGCCCACGGGCTGTTAGAGCGTCTAACAATACCCAACCTCTCCATGGTACCAAACTCCTCTTTAGCGATGGCCAGTTTAACAGCGTCGAGGCGGCGTGCACGTGCGAAAACGGGCGGTCCCGTAGTAGGGATGAAATGCTCGACCCCGTGTTTAGTTTCTGAAGAGGAAAAAGCAGGTGTAGTTAAAGAGGGGAATTCTGCCAACAAACCTTGAAAAACATCTCCTGAAACTAAAACATTAGCATGAGTTAGCGGCCCAGCCCCCCCAGACACACATGGGAAAGTTGCCAAAGTTACAGCGTCAATAAGTCTGCGATTAGCAACATCTACCGTATTCTCCGGTGTATAATACGCACTTTTATTGCTCATTTGAATATCCTGCGTATTATACACCGAAGCGTATTATCTATGGATTTTTTCCCACATTTTTAGACCCATTTTTAGCTCTGATTCGCCGTTTTTCATTTTGGCCAAAAATGGTGCAGTACCAGTTTTGGCCGCTATGTGCGCTAATGCGCCCTGTAGTCTGTTTACCTGCAGACTGTAGCTGGAGGCGTATCGTGTATTCTATAAAACCCATCACCCCCCGCCAAATCACTGAGAGAGAGCAGGAGAAATCAACAACTACACATTCGAGAACAAAGAGAGAAAATGCAGCCAAAAACAAATTCGTATACTGCAGAATTTAAGCTGCAGGTAGTTTTATTTTAATTAAATTCAGCTGTACATTACAAATTAAGTCATCTAGAGACTTCTTTTAATTTTGTTAGTTTAAATGTCATCAAATGAATAACCTTGTGTGTTACTTGTATAAGCATTATTGAATCCAATGTTTGATAGTCATCAAGACTGTTTAATTCAAACTGTTTAAATTCATGCTGAATAGCAAATGTTATTCCAAAATGTTATTCATGAAGGATTTCTCTTCTCAAACCTGCAGTGAAGATTCAGTGACACTGTTTATCTCATTTTAGTTTGAGCTCAGGACAATCTCCTCAGAAGAGACTTTTGTTTTTGTCCTAATTAATAATCAGATGAATAATATCTGTTTTTGCTATTATCATTAACATAGGTCCCATATGTGATGCTTTAATGACGTTGTTTTAACCAAACCAACAGGTTAACAGTGTTGTGTGTAGTGTTAAGATCAGTTTTTATCATAAAATGCTGACATCTGAAACTAACAACTTTATCTTTCTGACAATTTGTAATGTTTGATTCAAATTAAAAGTAATAAAAGTATTACTGTCCCTTCAGGAATAACTCCCAAAAAGTTCATTACTGAGAGCGATCAGAGAAGTGTTTCTGAGGTCACGGTTGTATCACTACAGTTTCAATGGGTTTGGCGCCATCTAGTGGCCATAAAAAAGACTGTCACGGCAGCGCGTATTATACACCGAAGCGTATTATCTACGGGTTTTTCTGATTTATTTCCAAAAATTGGCCAAAGCTTATTATACACCGGAGCGTATTATACACCGGAGAATACGATAAACGTATCCGTCGAATTCAGCCATTTAAAACTGTAGATATTAGCGATTTGGCTTCAGTTCGTGAAGAAGAAGTTATTTTGAGTGATAAACAACAAACAGCAATGTTTCTTTTTGCCGTGTTGCTTGTTTTTTTCTCAGGAGAGGTTGCACATTCATGAGGTGAGCACCAGATGTCAGCAAAGGGCCCACTTCATGAATGTGAAACCTCCCCTGAAAAAAAAACAAGCAACACGGAAAAAAGAAACATTGCTGTTTGTTGTTTATCACTCAAAATAACTTCTTCTTCACGAACTGAAGCCAAATCGCTAATATCTAAGGTTTTAAATGGCTAAATTCGACGGATACGTTTATATATTTCTCCATTACAGAGCTCTGTAAGAGTTCACGATAGCTTTGCTGACATCTGGTGCTCACTTCATGTATGTGCAACCTCTCCTGAAATAAAACAAGCAACACGGCAAAAAGAAACATTGCTGTTTGTTGTTTATCACTCAAAATAACTTCTTCTTCACGAACTGAAGCCAAATCGCTAATATCTATAGTTTTACATGGCTAAATTCGACGGATGCGTTTATATTTTTGTCCATTGTATTCAATGTGCGGTTGGAGCAAAGTTCTTTATCTGACGTTACAATCACGTGACCGGAAAAACCCGAATTTACCGTGTAAAAAAACGGCGCTAATTTTAAACTATTTTTGAGAGGAATTTTCATTCATTTAACATTATTTTAGCAAAAACGGTCAGAGGTCAATCTTAATATTTATATATGTTGTGCCATTTTTTGAAGAGTTAAAAAATCATGTCAGTGGAGCTTTAAGCTCTTTTGCTTTACTCCTATACCCTCCTGGGATCTTCTAACCAGACTCTTCACTACTTTAGGGTTTTGCTCAATAATAATAATAATAATAAACTTTATTTGTATAGCACCTTCCACAATGCCTTGCATTGACCAAGGTGCTTAACAGGATAAAAAGAAGAATAAACGGGAACAATAGATCAATGAAAATAGAATAAGAAACCACAGCGATAAAAGAAGGCAATGGAAATAAAAAATGCTACATACTAAAATAACACAAGTAATAAAAGTTACACACAGAAAGCTTTTTTGAACAAGTGAAATAAAAATGCAATTGAAATAAAGATGCTACATACTAAAATACAAAATAATAAAAGTTACACACTGAAAGCTTTTTTGAACAAGTGGGTCTTCAGTTTGGTTTTGAACAGAGTCAGATCAGAGGTGGCACGCAGCTCAAGGGGGAGGCTGTTCCAGGCTTTTGGGCCGGCAACAGAAAATGACCGGTCTCCCCATTGCTTGTACCTCGAGCGAGGCACCTCCAGCAGGTGTTGACTGGCAGATCGTAGGTCCCTGCCAGGCTGATGGACTTTCAGAAGTTCTGAGATGTAGAGGGGAGCAAGTCCATTCAGAGCTTTGAAAACAAACAGCAGCAACTTGAACTGTATCCTGAACTGAACTGGGAGCCAGTGTAGAGAGGACAGGACAGGAGTGATGTGTTCATATTTTCGTGTGTTGGTCAAAAAGCGCGCGGCAGAGTTCTGTACAAGCTGTAAACGGGAGATGGAGGATTGATTAATGCCAAGATACAAAGCATTACAATAGTCAAGTCTGGAGGTCACAAAGGCATGGATGGCCTTCTCCAGATCACCACGACTAAGAAATGACTTGACTTTGGAGAGCAGACGGAGTTGGAAAAAGCTGGTCTTGACAACAGAACTGATCTGTTTATCAAACTTTAAATTGGAGTCAAA
>JBBPBX010034809.1:0-22871 GCA_038048925.1 Garcialebias charrua
AAACAAACAAACAAATAAATAAAGGGTTGTTTACATTGTGTATATGTAATAAGTTCATTCTTTCATACTTTTGGTTAGTAAAATAAAATTAAAAAAGTATACTGTAATGATATATTTATCTGTCTGTTTGTCTGTCCGTCCATCTATCCATCCATTCAAATATTAATTGTGTGAATGTTTATGCAGCATTTAAATATGTTTTTTGGCATCTTTGTCATTCCACAATTTTAATTTAATTTATTATTAGTATTATTATTTGCTATTTCAATGATTATTAAAACGTTCAGCTCGTTCGGGACAATCCTGCTATGACTTTTGGTATTGGTGCAACTTTAGCTTTTTGAAATATTTAGCCTTTTCTGCCATTTTTTCCTCATAGAAAATGAATTGAACTCATTTTACATCCTTCAAACTGCTTTAGGATGTGTGTAGATGACTGTAGAGTAATATTGTTGGCAATCAGTAGGACCTTGCTTAAAATAATTGCCAAACAACTTGTCTAGCTTTACCATAGCTCTTTACACAGTGTTACTGTATAGTGTTCTAACTTGAAGTTAATATTAAATGAATCTTAATGACTCATTTGGTGTCTTCTCCACAGGTTTCTGCTCACCCTGACCAAACTGTAGGAGAAGAACTGATGGGATCACTATCCTCATCTCTTGAACCACAGGTGAACAGCTTTCTGACTTGGAAATCTTTCTAATTTGTCTGACAGGTATTTTAGTGGACATGGGTTTTTGGGAGAGTAGACACAGTCCCCGCAATGCTTGTTCCTGTCAGGGACTGCATTCTGAGGACTGTGTGTAGATGACTGTAGAGTAATATTGTTGGCAATCAGTAGGACCTTGCTTAAAATAGTATTGCCAAACAACTTGTCTAGCTTTACCATAGCTCTTTACACAGTGTTACTGTATAGTGTTCTAACTTGGTGTTAATATTAAATGAATCTTAATGACTCATTTGGTGTCTTCTCCACAGGTTTCTGCTCATCCTGACCAAACTGTAGGAGAAGAACCGATGGGATCACTATCCTCATCTCTTGAACCACAGGTGAACAGCTTTCTGACTTGAAAATCTATCTAATTTGTCTGACAGGTATTTTAGTGGACATGGGTTTTTGGGAGAGTAGACACAGTCCCCGCAATGCTTGTTCCTGTCAGGGGACTGCATTCTGAGGACTGTGTGTAGATGACTGTAGAGTAATATTGTTGGCAATCAGTAGGACCTTGCTTAAAATAGTATTGCCAAACAACTTGTCTAGCTTTACCATAGCTCTTTACACAGTGTTACTGTATAGTGTTCTAACTTGAAGTTAATATTAAATGAATCTTAATGACTCATTTGGTGTCTTCTCCACAGGTTTCTGCTCACCCTGACCAAACTGTAGGAGAAGAACCGATGGGATCACTATCCTCATCTCTTGAACCACAGGTGAACAGCTTTCTGACATGGAAATCTTTCTAATTTGTCTGACAGGTATTTTAGTGGACATGGGTTTTTGGGAGAGTAGACACAGTCCCCGCAATGCTTGTTCCTGTCAGGGGACTGCATTCTGAGGACTGTGTGTAGATGACTGTAGAGTAATATTGTTGGCAATCAGTAAGAACTTTTTAAAATAGTATTGCCAAACTTGTCTAGCTTTACCATAGCTTTTTACACAGTGTTACTGTATAGTGTTCTAACTTGAAGTTAATATTAAATAATTCTTAATAACTCATTTGGTGTCTTCTCCACAGGTTTCTGCTCATCTTGACCAAACTGTAGGAGAAGAACTGATGGGATCACTACCCTCATCTCTTGAACCACAGGTGAACAGCTTTCTGACTTTGAAATCTTTCTAATTTGTCTGACAGGTATTTTAGTGGACATGGGTTTTTGGGAGAGTAGACACAGTCCCCGCAATGCTTGTTCCTGTCAGGGGACTGCATTCTGAGGACTGTGTGTAGATGACTGTAGAGTAATATTGTTGGCAATCAGTAGGACCTTGCTTAAAATAGTATTGCCAAACAACTTGTCTAGCTTTACCATAGCTCTTTACACAGTGTTACTGTATAGTGTTCTAACTTGGTGTTAATATTAAATGAATCTTAATGACTCATTTGGTGTCTTCTCCACAGGTTTCTGCTCATCCTGACCAAACTGTAGGAGAAGAACCGATGGGATCACTATCCTCATCTCTTGAACCACAGGTGAACAGCTTTCTGACTTGAAAATCTATCTAATTTGTCTGACAGGTATTTTAGTGGACATGGGTTTTTGGGAGAGTAGACACAGTCCCCGCAATGCTTGTTCCTGTCAGGGGACTGCATTCTGAGGACTGTGTGTAGATGACTGTAGAGTAATATTGTTGGCAATCAGTAGGACCTTGCTTAAAATAGTATTGCCAAACAACTTGTCTAGCTTTACCATAGCTCTTTACACAGTGTTACTGTATAGTGTTCTAACTTGAAGTTAATATTAAATGAATCTTAATGACTCATTTGGTGTCTTCTCCACAGGTTTCTGCTCATCCTGACCAAACTGTAGGAGAAGAACCGATGGGATCACTATCCTCATCTCTTGAACCACAGGTGAACAGCTTTCTGACTTGAAAATCTTTCTAATTTGTCTGACAGGTATTTTAGTGGACATGGGTTTTTGGGAGAGTAGACACAGTCCCCGCAATGCTTGTTCCTGTCAGGGGACTGCATTCTGAGGACTGTGTGTAGATGACTGTAGAGTAATATTGTTGGCAATCAGTAGGACCTTGCTTAAAATAGTATTGCCAAACAACTTGTCTAGCTTTACCATAGCTCTTTACACAGTGTTACTGTATAGTGTTCTAACTTGAAGTTAATATTAAATGAATCTTAATGACTCATTTGGTGTCTTCTCCACAGGTTTCTGCTCATCCTGACCAAACTGTAGGAGAAGAACCGATGGGATCACTATCCTCATCTCTTGAACCACAGGTGAACAGCTTTCTGACATGGAAATCTTTCTAATTTGTCTGACAGGTATTTTAGTGGACATGGGTTTTTGGGAGAGTAGACACAGTCCCCGCAATGCTTGTTCCTGTCAGGGGACTGCATTCTGAGGACTGTGTGTAGATGACTGTAGAGTAATATTGTTGGCAATCAGTAAGAACTTTTTAAAATAGTATTGCCAAACTTGTCTAGCTTTACCATAGCTTTTTACACAGTGTTACTGTATAGTGTTCTAACTTGAAGTTAATATTAAATAATTCTTAATAACTCATTTGGTGTCTTCTCCACAGGTTTCTGCTCATCTTGACCAAACTGTAGGAGAAGAACTGATGGGATCACTACCCTCATCTCTTGAACCACAGGTGAACAGCTTTCTGACTTTGAAATCTTTCTAATTTGTCTGACAGGTATTTTAGTGGACATGGGTTTTTGGGAGAGTAGACACAGTCCCCGCAATGCTTGTTCCTGTCAGGGGACTGCATTCTGAGGACTGTGTGTAGATGACTGTAGAGTAATATTGTTGGCAATCAGCAGGATCTTGCTTAAAATAATATTGCCAAACGGCTTGTCTAGCTTTACCATAGCTCTTTACACAGTGTTACTGTATAGTGTTCTAACTTGAAGTTAATATTAAATGAATCTTAATGACTCATTTGGTGTCTTCTCCACAGGTTTCTGCTCACCCTGACCAAACTGTAGGAGAAGAACCGATGGGATCACTATCCTCATCTCTTGAACCACAGGTGAACAGCTTTCTGACATGGAAATCTTTCTAATTTGTCTGACAGGTATTTTAGTGGACATGGGTTTTTGGGAGAGTAGACACAGTCCCCGCAATGCTTGTTCCTGTCAGGGGACTGCATTCTGAGGACTGTGTGTAGATGACTGTAGAGTAATATTGTTGGCAATCAGCAAGAACTTCTTAAAATAATATTGCCAAACTTGTCTAGCTTTACCATAGCTCTTTACACAGTGTTACTGTATAGTGTTCTAACTTGAAGTTAATATTAAATAAATCTTAATGACTCATTTGGTGTCTTCTCCACAGGTTTCTGCTCACCCTGACCAAACTGTAGGAGAAGAAACGATGGGATCACTACCCTCATCTCTTGAACCACAGGTGAACAGCTTTCTGACTTGGAAATCTTTCTAATTTGTCTGACAGGTATTTTAATGGACATGGGTTTTTGGGACAGTAGACACAGTCCCTGCAATGCTTGTGCCTATCAGGGGACTGCATTCTGAGGACTGTGTGTAGATGACTGTAGAGTAATATTGTTGGCAATCAGTAGGACATTGCTTAAAATAGTATTGCCAAACAACTTGTCTAGCTTTACCGTAGCTCTTATTGTTACTGTATAGTGTTCTAACTTGAAGTTAATATTAAATGAATCTTAATGACTCATTTGGTGTCTTCTCTACAGGTTTCTGCTCACCCTGACCAAACTGTAGGAGAAGAACCGATGGGATCAAGATTTATGTTGTGCGAAGAGACTCAACAAAACTTGAACTCAATCATTTTCAAAGTAATTCAGAGGATTGATTTTCAGGTTGTTGAAAAAGGCAAAAATTGTTCTAGTAATATGTTTGCTTAAAGGTATCATAATTAGTTTTTTCTTTCTTTTTTTAAGTTGAGCTTCACCTTTAGTTGAAATGAGGCACAATGCTTTGTAGAGCTCTTTGGTGATCACCTTAATTTAAAGGACTTCAGGATTAAAATTTGAGTAGAATAGTGTTCTTAAAACCTGCTTCAAAGAAAGATTATTTGCTTCTGAATCTATTTAAGTAGGATCTTTTGTTTAGTTTGAGTCATGTATATTGTGTATCTTCTAGATACTCCCTGTGATGGACTGGAGACTTGTCCAGGTGTCCCTGTGATGGACTGGAGATTTGTGCAGGTGTCCTTGTGATGGACTGTTGACTTGGACTTGTCCAGGTGTCCCTGTGATGGACTAGAGATTTGTGCAGGTGTCCCTGTGATGGACTGGTGACTTGTCCACGTGTCCCTGTGATGGACTGGAGACTTGTAAATGTGTCCCTGTGATGGACTGTAGACTTGTCCATGTGTCCATGTGATGGACTGGAGACTTGTCCATGTGTCCCTGTGATGGACTGGAGACTTGTCCATGTGTCCTTGTGATGGACTGGAGACTTGTCCACGTCTCCCTGTGATGGACTGGAGACTTGTACACGTCTACCTGTGATGGACTGGAGACTTGTGCAAGTGTCCCTGTGATGGACTTGTGATGTCCACGTGTCCCTGTGATGGACTTCTGATGTCCACGTGTCCCTGTGATGGACTGGAGACTTGTCCAAGTGTCCCTGTGATGGACTGGAGACTTGTCCAGGTGTCCCTGTCATGGACTAGAGACTTGTCCACATGTCCCTGTGATGGATTGGTGACTTGTCCTGGTGTCCCTGTCATGGACTGGAGACTTGTCCACATGTCCCTGTGATAAACTGGAGACTTGTCCAGGTGTTCTTGTCATGGACTAGAGACTTGTCCAAGTGTCCCTGTGATGGACTGGAGACTTGTCCAGGTGTCCCTGTGATGGACTGGAGACTTGTCCATGTGTCCATGTGATGGACTGGTGACTTGTGTAGGTGTTCCTATGATGGACTAGAGACTTGTAAATGTGTCCCTACACACACACTATATATATATATATATATATATATATATATATATATATATATATATATATATATATATATATATATATATATATATATATATATATATATATATATATATATATATATATATATGTATATGTGATAGATTGGAGACTTGTGCATGTGTCCTTGTGATGGACTGGAGACTTGTCCAGGTGTCCCTGTGATGGACTGGAGACTTGTCAAGGTGTCCCTGTGATGGACTGGAGATATGTCCAGGTGTCCCTGTGATGGACTGGAGACTTGTCCATGTGTCCATGTGATGGACTGGTGACTTGTAAATGTGTCCCTGTGATAGACTGGAGACCTGTAAATGTGTCCCTGTGATGGACTGGAGACTTGTAAATGTGTCCCTGTGATAGACTGGAGACTTGTAAATGTGTCCCTGTGATGGACTGGAGACTTGTAAATGTATCCCTGTGATGGACTGGTGACTTGTAAATGTGTCCCTGTGATGGACTGGTGACTTGTCCACGTGTCCCTGTGATGGACTGGAGACTTGTCCAGGTGTCCCTGTGATAGACTGGAGACTTGTCCACGTGTCCCTGTGATAGACTGGAGACTTGTGCAGGTGTCCCTGTGATGGACTGGTGACTTGTCCACGTGTCCTTGTGATAGACTGGAGACTTGTGCAGGTGTCCATGTGATAGATGGGAAACTTGTCCACGTGTCCCTGTGATGGACTGGAGACTTGTCCACGTGTCCCTGTGATGTACTGGTGGCTTGTCCAGCTGTCCCTGTGATGGACTGGAGACCTGTCCAGGTGTCCCTGTGATGGACTGGTGACTTGTACACGTGTCCCTGTGATGGATTAGAGTCTTGTCCACATGTCCCTGTAATGGACTGGAGACTTGTCCACGTGTCCCTGTGATGGACTGGTGACTTGTCCACGTGTCCCTGTGATGGACTGGAGACTTGTCCAGGTGTCCCTGTGATGGACTGGAGACTTGTAAATGTGTCCCTGTGATGGACTAGAGACTTATCCACGTGTCCCTGTGATGGACTGGTGACTTGTAAATGTGTCCCTGTGATGGACTAGAGACTTATCCACGTGTCCCTGTGATGGACTGGAGACTTGTAAATGTGTCCCTGTGATGGACTGGAGACCTGTCCACGTGTCCTGTGATGGACTGGAGACGTCCACGTGTCCCTGTGATAGACTGGAGACCTGTCCATATGTCCTGTGATGGACTGGAGACGTCCACATGTCCCTGTGATAGACTGGAGACTTGTCCATATGTCCTTGTGATGGACTGGAGACTTGTCCACATGTCCTTGTGATGGACTGGAGACTTGTCCATATGTCCCTGTGATGGACTGGAGACTTGTCCATATGTCCTTGTGATGGACTGGAGACTTGTCCATATGTCCTTGTGATGGACTGGAGACTTGTCCACGTGTCCCTGTGATGGACTGGAGACTTGTCCATATGTCCTTGTGATGGACTGGAGACTTGTCCACGTGTCCCTGTGATGGACTGGAGACTTGTCCATGTATCCCTGTGATGGACTGGAGACCTGTCCATGTGTCCTATGATGGACTGGAGACGTTCCCGTGTCCCTGTGATAGACTGGAGACTTGTCCATATGTCCTTGTCATGGACTGGAGACTTGTCCATATGTCCCTGTGATGAACTGGAGACTTGTGCAGGTGTCCATGTGATGGACTGGAAACTTGTCCACGTGTCCCTGTGATGGACTAGAGACTTGTCCACGTGTCCCTGTGATGTACTGGTGGCTTGTCCAGCTGTCCCTGTGATGGACTGGAGACCTTTCCAGGTGTCCCTGTGATGGACTGGTGACTTGTCCACGTGTCCCTGTGATGGACTGGAGACTTGTCCTTGTGATTGTTGGATATGTGCACCGGCGACCCCCGTGACCCAAAATGGAAGAAACGGGTAAAGATAATGAATGGATGTAGCAAATGGGCAATGTTTAGGCTGATGGTCCTCATTGATCATGTGAGCAACTGGTTTTGGCTGTCATCATAAAGTCTTTATTTATAAGACTGAGCTGAATACAGCATCTCAGACTAAGGAAGTCTTTCATCCGAAAGACTTCCTCAGTCTGAGATGCATTCAGCTCAGTCTTATAAATAAAGACTTCCTGATGACAGCCAAAACCAGTTGCTCACATGATCAATGAGGACCATCAGCCTAATCATGTGATCATATGAGAAGCTGGTTTTGGCTGTCATCAGCAAACTGTTTGATCCACTTTGAGAGGGTGCTATTTATGAGACTGAGCTGAATGTAGCACCTCAGACTGAGGAAGTCTTTATAAGACTGAGCTGAATACAGCATCTCAGACTGAGGAAGTCTTTCGTCGCTCGTAAGTCGGGGATCACCTGTACTTTACAGTGTGTTGTGATGAACCTTGTAAATAAAGTAAATTTTGTTTTAGAAATATGTTCAGGTTTATAATGTTAATGTTTTATAATATGTAAATATGTCATCTCAGAAGTCTTTCATCGCTCGTAAGTCGGGGATCACCTGTACTTTACATTGTGTTGTGATTAACCCTGCAGAAAAAGTAAAAATTTGTTTTAGAAATATGTAAATGTTGATATGTTTTATAATAATGTAAATATGTCACCAGAATTTAAGTTTTAATTTTTTTATTTGAAACATTTAAGTTTTATTTTATTTTAAACATTTGAAGATTTTGTTATTGAAGTTTTTTTAGTGAATGTAAATAAAGTATGTGCATAATTTGTTTAATAAAAGCAGTTCAAAAAATAGTTCTCCTAATGCAGTGTCCTGTCACATTTGTGTGTTTTATGTTAATTTTATGTTAAGTAGGCGGAGTTTAAATGTCCCTTTAAAGACCCCATAATGCATGTTTGTCCTCATAAACCACATTTTTTGACGTCCTTGTAAACCACACTGGAGTCTGGGTGGTAAAACGTGCTGTGAAGCTCCTATCGGAAAGCTAAAGGGACCCAAATTTTTTTCAAAATTTTTAGAGTGCACTGAGCTTGGTCCCAGGTCGCTAGGACCTCGGGAAGGGGTAGACCCCGTATTACACCTTCGGGCGGGTTTGGCGAAAAAGTCCGGCTAAACCACATTGACAAACCTGTGTGTGTGTGTGTGTGTGTGTGTGTGTGTGTGTGTGTGTGTGTGTGTGTGTGTGTGTGTGGTCGGGGGGGGGTATCCTATTTGTCTCTTCTATTGAGTTAACTACCTGAAGTGAACATTGCTGATGTCCACAGCTACAAATAACTTAGAAGACTACAGACAAAAGACAATCATGATGAGGCTGTAAGAACGTCAGCCACAACCAAGTACCTACAGAGTCAAAGGCAGGTCCTGAAGAGTGAGATGAATGGCAAGAACAAAGTTTGTGTCAAGGACAGTTATGCGGTGCAAGTAATCAGATGCCCAGCTTGTAAAAAAGCCTGGCCAAAGGAGAAGATAGAAGTCACTGACATCAAGACTCAAAAACTCTTCACAGTGCATGGAGGTTTCCGTTCATATTAAGCACCCTACAACTATACACTAAAATAATTGAATGGAGGCAGAGGACTAGTGAGCATGTGAGCCACTATACAAAATGAATCAACTAAGATCCTGCAGTACATCAGGAAGAAAGCCCAGATAATGAACTGTTGAGTGAATGTCTCTGACAGAAGTAGAAACCCAATGTACCATACCATACCATACCACTTCATTTATAGAGCACTTAAAACAGCGACAAGGCCAACCAAAGTGCTGTACAAACAAACAAACAACAGGCAACACACACAATGAAGTACAAAAAAATAGACGTAAAAACATTGCAGATAATAAATAAAACGGCCAAACACAGATCATCTGGTGTTGAAAGCAACATAATAGTAATGGGTCTTTAAACGGGATTTGAAAACCGAGAGGGAGGGGGCCTGTCTGGCGAGCAGAGGTAACTCGTTCTAAAGTCTTGGGCCTTCTACAGTGAAGGCCCTGTCACCTCTGCGTTTAAGACAAGTCCCTGGAACTGTTAAAAGTACCTGGTCCGCTGACCTCAAAGCACGTGGTGGGACATGCAGCTGTAGCAAATCAGTGAGATAGGCGGGGGCGAGACTGTTCAGTGATTTGTAGACATATAGGAGAATTTTGAACTGGATTTGAAGATGAACGATGTAGAAGAGGTGGAACAAGAACAGCCATCATGGAAAAATAAACCCTGCCACTGGCAGATTGAGGCAATGGCTGATATCAACTAGAGAGGGCTGGACCAAAGGATAGCACAGAGACACTAATCATGGCAGCACAAGAACAGGTCCTCAGCACAATAGTAATAGAGGCTGGGGTCTACCATAGCAGATTAGACCCAAGGCTGTGAAAATATTCCACTGAAAGAGCCTGCTTCATTTTATTAGGATGAAAGATCCAGACAGGCAAATCATACATGGAGCACCATAACCAAGTGGCTGGCATAGGGTGCAGGAACACTGTATCTAGTATGGACTGGAGATCTCACAATCAAAGTGGGAGACTCCACAAAAGGTGGTGGAAAATGAAAGGGCTAAGATACTGTGGGACATCCAAATTTAGACTGACAAATAGGTGATTGCTAACCAACCAGACATTGCAGTAGTCAACAAGCAAGAGAACAAGGCAGTGGTAAAAAAATAGCAATCCCAAGTGACTATAATATCAGGAAGAAGGACCACAAGAAGCTCAAGAAATGTCAAGGGCTGAAAGAGTAAATATGAAAGTTGCGGAGAGTCAAAACATAAGCAGTACCAGTGGTCATTAGAGCACTTGGTGCTGTGACACTCATCCACCACAAAGTGGAAGAGTAGTTCCAAAAGATCCCAAGAACAACCTCAGAGATCTCTGTCCAGAAGAGTGCAGTCCCAGGAACAGCTAATATAGTGCACAGAACCCTTAAACTTCCAAGCATTTGTAGAAGACCCAAGTCTGAAATTACCGTAAGTGGAAATGCCAAAGCCGAAGACTAAGGCAAGCTTTTTCCCTTGACCTACTGCCCCTGCAATGCAACCCTAGATAAGCAGTAGAAAATGGATGGATGGATGGATGGATAGATGATGGATGACTGAAGTATTGTTTCAGTAAGCTCATAAAAGAGGGTTAACTTTTTTTTTTTTTTCAGTTGTGTTTTTTTTAGGCTAAAGCTTCAACACAATAACCAAGGGTTACAAAAGATACAAGTGTGGCCTTTAAATTCAGGCAAATGTAAGAACATTTTCTCGTGGTGCATTTAGAGAAGCTTACAGAAGACGACAGTATTGTCATTTTTACTGTAGAAACACAGACTTAAGCGAATACAGCTTCTGACGTAGGCCACATTTAATAAAAGAACAGTGTCAACTCAGTGATACATTTACTGGAGACACTTCATCATTATTAATTGGGTTATATCCCCAAAATACATGACCTACAGTAAAAACCCATCTGTACACATCATATGCCTTGGCTTGATTAGTAACATCTTAATATGAATAGGCTTAGTCACTGCTAATTTGTTTATATGTCCATAGAGGAAAGGATCCCATTCCCTTAATGTGTTTATATTACACATATATATGGAGGACAATAAAGTCTGAGAATCCATGACTAATTCCTACTGACTGGACTAAACACTTGGACAAAGAAGGCTTAAAAAGGCTCTCATACAGTACAGTACAGTACTCAACAAAAAAACAACTGAGCCATATGTGATTGCACTGTAGTTATTAGAATTTATTTATATTAATTATTTGAACACTGACATTTCCCTGATTGTTCAGTTTTAAAATGATATTCCCTACTTTTGGAAGCTTTTTATTTTCTTCTATGTTTTTATTGTTTTTATTTTTTTTAGATCTACACTCATTTACAACAGTGTAATTGTTTGTTTTCCCCTGTAAACTAGATAGTGAGCGGCTGCTGTCTCTGTTTGGGAAAGAAACAATTCTATAATCTCACCTGAATTGCACAGCGTAAATAACAGTTAATAAAACATGCCCCCCTCCGTATGTCCTTGTAGAGAGAGGAACGCATCTTCATTTCTTCAGCTATTCTGCAACAACAGATAGTAAATTCCAATAACCTGCTGTGCTGACTCAACATAAAAGATTATTTATAAGATCTGGTGATGGTTTCAAAGTGGGCAGACAGTGAAACAGCTCAATAATGTATTTTTTGTTTGTTTGTCCAGAAAATAATGTAGACCTCTACAACTGAGTACAGTTTAGACAGCTAATTGATCTTTCCAAACAGAAAAAGGACTATAGCTCAGTCAGTTTTACATATGTTGAGCTACATTTTATATAGCAATAGCTGAGTTTCATCCTCAGCATTTACTCAGAGTGCTACACATTTAACAAGTCCTAAAAATATTAAATGAGATCACACATATAATTCAGAATGTATAATCAACTATATAATTTCTTATAGCGTTATCTTAGTTTTAAACTATGCCATGAAATGTGGCAGGACGCATGCATTCCTTCAAGGAATACTAGAACATTCATTTAAAAGCTTACAACATAACTTTTGTCATTTTTTAAATAAAATTGCAAATCTTTACTGCTGGTTTTTAAGAGTGTGCAGCATCTACCACAAGTAAGTTTAATGTCTAAGCTGACCTTCATCATTTCATATTTTCTATACTATCAGGAATGACAGAACTGTTGCCTTTCAAGATAAATGCCCTTTCTGTATAAAACACAAAATGCTGTGAGTGGTTTTCTGCAGCAAGAGCTTGTGAGAGTTGTGTGTAATACCTACCTGGCAACAGATCCTGTCATCACATGGATACCACTCGACTCCTAATAAAAATTGCAGTGGGGGTGGTGGAACGTGTTTCCTCTCAGTTGGACTACCTTAGCCAAGGTCACAGTGGAAGACGTTCACTGGGTGACCTTGAAAAACTGAGCTTTTTGTAATCAGACTAACATTGTTGTCACTTGACTTATATGATCACATAAAAGTCAGAAAAAATACTATGTTGCAAATATATTCTCTAGCTTCACTTGCTAACAAATTGTAATGGATTTTGTCCTTTTTTTGTTTTGAAATATGATCACCAACATTTGAAGTACTAATTAGGGTGGCATGGCAGTGCAGTTGGAAGAGCTGCTGACTCTCAGCAAGAAGGTCACCAAATGAAATCCTGGTCCGTGGACCTTTCTGAGTGGAGTTTGCATGTTCTCTTCTTGCATTCAGGGGTTTTTACTCCAGTTTCCTCCCACAGACTAAAAACATGCATGTTAGGCTGATTGAAATTGTCCCTAGTGAATGTTTTTTTGTCTCATTTGTCTCTATGTGTCCCTGTGATGGACTGGAGACCTGTCCAGGGTGTACTCCATATCTCACACCGACTGCTGGATATGGGCACCAATGATCCCGCAACCTGAATAGTGATAATGAAGATAATGGGTGGATAGATGAAACACTAGTAAGCAAAAGCTTGAATATAAACAGTTCTTTACAGTTAATTGACCAAGTTCCCTCTTACTGCAGCCTCAGCAGCTCCCCATCTGCTGCTGACAGGTAAGTGGAGAAGAACTTGATTACTGGACCCCCAACCATGACAAGGTTTACACACAAGGCATAGTTTAACGAAAACAAAAGCTTCTGCTTTAAAAAAAATCCAAATACAAGTATATTTTGATTAAATAATGAGAATATATGCCAAGTGTAAACGCACATGGCAAAATACAAATTTTATTTTTGGTTTAGGCAGGTAGGCGCACAGGAAGGTTAGGAGTGAAAATATATGTGTATAAATATATATTATGTAAATGTATGTTGAAGGCAACATTAGTTTTAGAATTAATTTTAGACTAGATCATTTTATTGCTAAACAAAATATTCAAAGAAGCAGTCAGTATGGGATTAGAGCAAAAAACTACCGTACATTAATGGCTCTCAAGGAATTAATAGAACAAATAACTACTGCTGTCGATCAAAAAACATATTGTGTCAGTATTTTTGTTGATTTATAAAAAGCATTTGATATTATTGATCACATTATTCTTCTTGAAAAATTGAACAAATACTGTATGGTATTAGAGGACCAGCATTACAGTGGGTAGCTAGCTATTTGAAAGATAGGAAACAATTTGTACAAATAAATGATGTAAAATCTGACCTCTGCAATATCACATGTGGAGTTACTCAAGGCTCTGTACTTGTACTATTCATTTTATATGTGAATGACTTGGTAAATGTGTCAGGACTCCTTAAATGTGTGTTTTTTGCAGATGATACCACATTTTTTTGTTAGGGTAAAGATATAGAACAGATGTTGGAATTGATGAAGACAGAATTTGTCAAAATACAACCTTGGTTTAAACTTAATAAATTATCATTAAATCTAGATAAAACTAATTACATGATATTCAGTAATAAAAAAACAAAACTGTTGATGTTCCACTCAAAATTGAGGGTGTTGAGATTTGTAGAGTGAGTGAGGTGAAGTTTTTGGGTGTTATCATTGATGACAAACTGACATGGAAACAACACATAAATTCTGTAAGAATAAAAATAGCTAAATCGATAGCAGTACTGTACAAAGTCAGAGACTTATTGAATGATAAAGCTCTGTATTTGTTGTATAACACAATCATTGTTCCACACTTAATCTATTGTATTGATGTTTGGGGGAAAGCGTGTAAAACAATTACAAAGCCTATTTTGGTTTTACAGAAAAGAGCTGTAAGAATTATCAATAGAAAACATTACATTCATCCATCAAGCACATTATTTTATCAACTGAAGTTATTGAAGTTCCATGATTTGGTAGATTATAATATTTTATCAGTTATTTGTAGGGCTCAGAATAACACATTACCTTTAAATATCCAAATACATTTTGTTAAAAGACAAAGTTGTTATAATCTTAAGGGAACAGAGATATTTGTAAAATCAAAATACAGAACCAGTTTAATGGGACGGTCTACCTCAATCCAGGGAATTAGATTATGGAATGGTTTGGAGAATGAAGTTAAAAATGCCAAGTCAATGTGTACATTTAAGAAAATGATCAAAACTGAATTGTTCAAATTATATATATGAATTAGCGTAATGTGTATTGTAATAGAGTTAAAAAATAGCAAGTTATTCAATTTGTTCTGTTACTGAAGATTATTTGTGATTGAACTAATTTGTTTGAAAAAAGTGGCAGATATACCGTAATAATAATTTTTCTTCTTTCTGCTACCTTTCATTTTTTATATTTTGTACGTTATCATTTATAGGATTGTTTTGTATTGTATTTTAAAAAAGAACAAATTTTATGAATAAATAAATACATGTCTCTGTGTTTGTTTGTAGTAGTAGAATAGTGGATCAATTTTGTTGAAACTCTTAGAGCATAATCATTTGATACGCATCTATAAGTGATTCACTTTTGGCATCAATTCCATTAAAATGGCTGCCACACAAATGTGTCTGTTTGTGCAATTTTGATGTGGTAGTAACTGCGAATCATCTTGAACACAATAGCCTGTATGAATAAAGGTTGAATGAAATAATGAAAAAAATATCTGATTACAACAGTTTTTTTCCCATTAACTATTGAAATCAACTATGCTTGTGTGTTAGCAAAAATATCAAATTATCTACTGAACATGATATGATGTGGTATTAGTTGAGCATCATCCTCAAAACATATTTATAACCAAGCATTATGTAATATTTTGATTAAAACATATTTAACCATTGCCATTAACCCTGTTTGATGACAAAATATCTGTAAAACCACTGGAAGAAGTTAAATGAAACTTTCAGAAAGTAATTACTGTACTGGCTGTACACTGCAGCTAACTGACATTGGACAATACAAAAATGTTTCTGCCTATAGGTTTTAAGATTTCTGAGCAAAATCTAGTGTGGTAGCAGCTGAGAGTCATTCACAACGATTTCTGAAGGCCACATTGATTGTTGATATGTGCTGCTGATTATCCATGCTGCTGATTATTTCACGCTGCTGTGTTCATTCATTCTTACTCATCTACCTTCAAAGACTCATGTTTGTGCTATTCAGTGTATTGTTTTACACGATCAGTGACTAGCATATATCTTAGATTTTTATAGCATAGCCTACTGTTTGGCGTTTGTTTAGTGTATATCTTAATTATATCTTAGGTCCAACTGTTTCTGTTTTTCATACTTTTTGGCTATTGTTGGATGTAACTGGGACCCTGTGTACACAATTTCGTTCCACTTCATGCACCACATGTGATGCTAATGGCAATAAAGAACCTTGACCATGACACATTGCTCAACATTTTTGCCTAAACCTCAGGCATTCACTATGACATCATCACATTTGTTTGTTAGCTAAATATATCATGAACTCCTGAAAAGATTTTAGTAAAACTTTCAGAAAGCAATAGTATAGTATTATATTAGTAGTAACATTATTTACACTATAACCAAACAGACCTTACTCCATCCCTTCACACCATAAGATAATGTTGATTTTAAAGTTTGGCTGACATAAATGGTAGATATAAAATGCATCCCATTAAAGGAGCTGTATGTAACTTTTCTAACAATATATTTTTAACATATTTCTTCACTCTGTCACTTCCTCCTGACATACTGATTTTAGACAAGTAATCTCTGAAAAAAACTATTGTCCCCTTGCTTCTCTAAAAGCATTTCTAAAAAGCCACAGTGACCCGCCGTTAACCAGCCAATAAAAACAGAGCTTGAATTTGAATTTCAGCAGAGCAAGGGGGAGCAAGAGCAAGGGGTTTCTGGTCCCTCCCCCTCAGAGCCATATATGGCTCTGAGGGGGAGGGACCAGAAACATGTCTGTTCAAAATTTTCCTAAGTTCCAGCGTGTTCCAGAAATTACATACTCAACCTTTAATGAAGGGAACGCATTAAAAACGCTTAAAAATGGTGAGATTTAAAAATGTCATTGAAAGCAGCATGCAGCTCATGAAGAAAAGATTATAGGATAAGTTTCATTCTGCTATAACATCACACACAACTCAAATAAAAAACAACTCTCTATGGCATTCTCGTGAAATAAAAAGCAAATAACTTATTATGGAGCTATAATTTAACATACATTCAGAATTTCAGAATAGCACTTTGAGATTTTCATTAAAGCTGCACTATGTAACTTTGTAATGCAGTCTGTAACTTTTCTAATAATATATTTTTAACATATTTCTTCACTCTGTCACTATCTACTGACAGACTGATGTTAGACAAAGTAATCTCTGAAAAAAACTATAGTCCCCTTGCTTCTCTATCAGCATTTATAAAAACACTAAAAACACAGAGTGACCCGTCCTTAACCAGCCAATAAAAACAGAGTTTGTAACCAGCCAATAAAAACAGAGCTTGAATTTGAATCAGCCAATAAAAACAGAGCTTGAATTTGAATTTCAGCAGAGCCTCCCCCTCAGAGCCATATGATCACAATGCTTTGTCTGTTGAAAATTTTTCTAAGTTTTGCACTCTACAGAAAGTTACACATAGCACCTTTATTGAAAAGTGCATTATAAATTGAATTCATTATTATTATTATTATTATTATTATTATTATTATTATTTAATTTGTAAAAAAATCTATTCATTAATCGTGTAGGCTATTGCATCATTTTTGCTCTAGCAGTTTTGCGTTTTGAAAAAAAAAAAAAGAATAAAGGGACGACTTTCACAGTGTCATAATATTTTTCCTCCTATACTCAGTAGGCTATAGGCTAATGATGGCCGAGCAGCTGGAGGCTCTAACACCCCCACCCCACCCCCCGACTGAAAGAGGCAAGGAATCCTCACAAACTCACAGAGCTGGAACATCAGGTTAGAGGAAGAGCCCTCCTGGTGATTTAGAGCATTAATAACAGAACGGTGCAGTTTTTATGCGTCTTGGCGCATTCAGGCGCGCAGCGGTGAGCGCGCATGGACCACCATTTGTCACTTTAAGGTCAGTGACCGAAAAAAAACTAAGGTGGAAACAAAGTTAAATCAGGCACAGAGGGAGCACAAACTTCCAATGTCTGTCCTCCCCACCCCCGGTCAGAGTAACACGGGGAGGTTTTCAGCTGTGGCACGTGGGAAGAAGACGCCACCGGATTTGGAGCTGTCCGAAACCAGCGCGCGTGAGACGGGGAGACCTGTTGGCACCTCTCCTCAAAGAGACACAAAGATGCAACATGACGGCAGAGCTCCCTCGGAGGGCACCTCTTTTCACCTGCACCCCCACTTCTCTCATCCTCGGATGTCGGTGTACAGCACGGCTGCGCGTCCTGCTCTCACGCGCGCCTACATCCAAGGACGCGTTTACAACTTTCTGGAGAGGCCGTCTGGTTTGAAATGCTTCGTGTATCACTTCACAGTGTGAGTGCTTTTATTTTCCTAATCTCCCGGGGGGGATTCAAGGGCATAATCGCAGCTCCTAGATCTTAATTAAACAGGGAGTTAGCTGTGCATCATGTGGAGTGTTCCAACTACAAAGACTGGTTAATCCGGTGAAGTTTAGAAAGATGCCTCTCTCTCAGATACCACATCACAACATGAAACCCATCTGGGAGCATTGTAAAGATATTTTAGTGCAGCCATAGGAAAACAACAAACATCATAAAATACATGTGAATACATGAAGACAAACAAATACTCGTGAGGACACTAAAAGAGAACATTACACATGTTTTCCATGAACTACCCAACTTTTTATTTTACAGACAGTTTAAGTTCATCCTTCTAGTCCACTAACAATGCATTTAATTTGAAAATACCTTTCTATTCCCTGTTTTTCTTGATATGACCCACCTCCTACAGTGCACAGAGGTTTGAGGAATGTGGGATGAGATTTTCCATCATACACCCACCTCTTGTTTGCTCTCTGTCCCAACTTGCTGGCACTGATAGCAGGCAGCTAAACTTGGCAAGATGTGCGTTGTGGAGGAGGTGGTGACCCGGTCTTGCTGCCCCCCAGTGACCCTGCGGTGTTGGAGGGGATATGGGACTTGGTCTGTTGCAGCAAGTTAGAGTCTCCTTGACTCAAAGGCAACATGAGCACATGTGATGCAACTCCAGCACATTAGAATGCAACCAAGGATGACAGGACAATGGATCGTTGCCATCGCATCGCCAAAAGATTCAAAATGGTTTCACTGTCTGCACTGGAGCGTGTTTCGTTTGATCGCTCGTAAAATACTGTATATTATGAACCACTGGATAAAGTTTCAGAAAGTAATTGTTGGATAGACATGCACAACTTTTTAACATTTGAAATTAAACCTATTCAAGATAGCCAACATGGCCAACTGAACATATAAAACACAAACAAGGCTTTAACACACATACGGAGCTAAAATCTGGTGTGGCTGTATGTGAGGCTTACACCTAACACACGATCTAAGCACTTTACATTGAGTGAGATGCTTGTTTAAAACTTTGACATCAGCTGCTGGTGTTAACCATATTTGTCTGTTAGCAAAATATCCCATACCACTGGTTGGATATTCATCATAAAACTGATTATCATTCTGACTCATGCCAATTCAAAACAGATGTTGCCGCTATTCAACACTGGCAACCACAAATAAGGCTAAAACCCAACCAGTTTTTATACATGTTGAGCCAACGGTTCATGTGGTAGCAGCTGAGAGTTCAACACAGAACTCCAACAGCAAACAGAACATATTGAATGAGATGAAACGTTGTCCAAAGTTTTGACCAAAATGAGTTTAACTCCATCTCTTAGCATGAGATTATCTTAAGTTTTAGCATGAAAGGAGGTAAAAGATCTGCATTACTTCAAGAAGCAACAGGCCTTTAACTAAAGGGGGATATCACTTATATACCGTATTTTCCGGTGTATAGGTTGCACCTTTTTAATTTTTTTTTCAAGGCCTGCAATCTATACACCAGTGCGACCTATTTATGGATTTTTTTCCATATTTTTAGACCAATTTTTGGGTCAGTTATGAGCCTTTTTCACTTTGGCAGAAAATGGTGCAGTACCACTTTCGGCCGCTAGGGGGACACTTCCAGAGGAGTGCACCGACCGTTTCCAGCTCATGTGTCCGACAAAAATCTCCTCTGCTCGGACTGACTCTGTCGGCCTCCTGGTCTGGAGGTAACTTCCTTTAGCTCTGTTTGTTTGCTGTTTGTTTGCAAGATAAGTCAAGAACCACTCAGCAGATTTTTCTGAAACTTACAGAATCTAATCACAGTGTGGACGTTTACAAGTGACTAGCTTTATGAGATGTTTGAGATAAAAAAAACAATGTTTTATTAGCTTAGCTTCTGTTAGCTTGTGGTTGTATTTCTGTTTATGTTATAAATAGCTTCGAAACCAATCTGTGTATATTTTTTCTGCTTACAGAGTGTAATTATAAGGCTTTAATGTACATAACTATGGCTGGATGAATCATTTGACATAAAATTCGATTTTTTATTCGTGTCAGAGGCGGACTTGTCTCGTGTTTAGCTTCTGTTAGCTTCTGTTTATGTTATAAATAGCTTCGAAACCAATCGTGTATATTTATTTCTGCTTACAGAGTAATTATAAGGCTCCAATGTACTTAACTATGTCCTGGAGAAAACATTTGACATAAAATTAGATTTTTTTATTCGTGTTTTCAGAGATGGACTCGTCTCGTGTTTAGCTTCTGTTTACTTCTGTTTATGTTATAAATAACTTTGAAACCAATCGTGTATATTTATTTCTGCTTACAGAGTAATTATAAGGCTCCAACGTACTTAAAGGGGACCACATATTCAAAATTCACTTTTTAATGTTTTTTTACTCAACTTTGGGTATGTACTTCATAAAAAAACAGTCCTAAGGCCAAAAAAATGCACCCAGTGGTTTATTTACTCTAAGTAGATTTATTTATCTTTGATAAAAACACTTTGTTTTGACCTTCCTGCGGTTTGTGATGTCACAAACCACAGCCAACCACCTCAAACCTGAGTCCAGCCCCTCACCTAGCAACCCCTGGTTAGGCTCAACCCACTTCTGTATTAAACACATGACCGTGCTGAAGCTGGTAGAGTTTTTTCAACTTTATCATAGAGTGTCCTAAGACAAAATGTGATAGATTCTTTTTTGAATACCAATGATTATCCGACTGTATGTTCCTTGTTCCATATCTGATTGTTGGCGGTGGGGTTTAATTACTGCTGCGGCTTCCGTGCGTACGTCCCTCTTCGGATGGTGCGTGCGCCAATTGCAAAACTTTGTACCTTGGTGCAAATACGCCAATAAAGATATATTCTATTCTTCTATTCTAACTAATCAAGTTTTTGTCCAGTAGCAGCAGTGTGGCATTATTTGTCCTCATTACTCACAACCTCTTGGACCTGCTCCTCCAAGTGGGACAGGTCCTGGAACAGTTCAGAGTTCAGTTCAGTTCAGTCATCACACACTTCTTAGCTGCAGCAGGTGATCTCTGGTGGATGTCTGTCCCTGAAGTGGAAGAGATGCTACCTCTGTCCAACACTGGAAATAAAACACAGAGGTAAAAAAAAAGTTAATAAGATTATGATTTTAACCATCTGGGGTCTGAGGTCTAAATGTCCGTTTTGGTATAAATTTGAATTTACCCTTATATTTCCATCATAAAAACTATTTATCTGGCCTTGTTTTGTATTGTTGTTTTAAGGACAACCTCATCTTCATGATTTTACAGTCTTTGTTTCATTTTGACAAAATGCATGAGCACATTGGAGCAAAAAAATAACATAAAAAATGAAATCCGTGTTAGTAAAATATTGATATGTTTACTATGAAACTCACAAAAATATTTAACGAACCATTTTGACAGCCTAAAATGAAAATTTCATTGGTATATTTTAAGAACTTGTATACAAACTTAGTAAAAAACGAATTAGTATACATATTTTCACATCATAAAGTGGGCAGTTTCCATGCGTGTATTTACCAGTATTTACACCTACTATGTGAAAAAACAGTATCTTCATCACAAATTCTCTGTGTTTTTTTCCCTTTCATTCTGAAAAACAGACCAAAAACGACTACAAAACTCTGCAGACACACTAAATAATCATAAAAACCAAATAAAAACCAAATAAAACAGCCAGTCTTACCTGAAATCAGTGCCTGAAATCCTTCCCCCCCCCCCCTTCTTCACCAAAACTACTGCTGCTGTGTTTCTGTGTGCAGGACACAACATGGAGGAGAAAACGGTTCTGATTGGTTGCTTCACAATGTGGTGTGTTCAGGGAAACTCCTAAATTTGATTTTCATTTTGAATTCATTGACTTTTTGGTAATAAAAAATCAACTGATTGCTCGCACAGGGGCGCAATACTCTAACAGAAATTATCTGTCACATTTCTGGTTGTATTTTGAAGTAAATACACAACAAAATCAATATAAAAACACTACTTTATAAAGATTGGAGTCTCTGCTGTCCAACAGACTTGAATGCAACACTCCACATGCAGCTGTGCTTTGTTTAAAGAGGCTATTTACAGTATAGACATGACGTCCAGCCCGCATCTTTGCGGGCTTAGACCCCAGAGGGTTAAATAATAATAATTATTATTATTATAATAAAAGAACAATACCTCTTGAACGGTTGAATCTCACTCATCATCAGGGCAGGGCTTAAATCAGCTCCAGGGCTTGTTGACATCAGTTTTAGTTTTTTCATAAAGAGCTGAACTTTTTGACTGAAGTGTTGACATGATGAATGTCTCATAGCGACGCTCAGTAACTTTAAAGCCTGCGCATAAAACAACATTCAGACTTAGATCCAGATCTTTAAAAACTCATACAGTTTGTGTTATTGCTCTGGACCGATCTGAATCACCTGATGAAGTAGTTTTAATGCAGCTGTTGTTGTAGTGCAGTTTCAGTAACAGCTGCTGTTTCTTCGTTCATGTTCGGGTGACGTCGTTTCCAGCACGTTCACGTTAGACGTGTTGCTGCAGATCCAGTCTTGTGAAAACATGTCCACACAGCTTTGGATGTGCGCTCGTCAAGAAAGCCATTACGTTCCCAAACAGGAGACAGTACGACATGCTAACGGCTAAATGCTGCGCGTGCTTCGCGTGCTGCGCGATAATAGCTCCGTGCTGAAACGCGCCCAGGAAATTTAGTTCCGCGGTGCATATATTCCCCGTTAATAACGTTCAATGAGTGAAAAAATAACCGAAACGGTACGCAGGTGGACCGAACCGAACGTGCTATACCGAAACGGTTCGGTACACCCACTTGTACCGTTACATGCCTAATATATATATATATATATATATATATATATATATATATATATATATATATATATATATATATATATA
>JBBPBX010034811.1:0-24469 GCA_038048925.1 Garcialebias charrua
ACAGTATATCTGATAAGGATAAATAAATAAATAAATAAATAAATAAATGTCACATTTTTGTCATCTGTGTATGTTTCCCATACAAGACGAAATTCGTCTCTGCATTTAACCCAACCACCACCAGGTGGTGCAGTGGGCAGCCATAGAAAGCACCCGGGGAGCTGGGGAAATAGGTAAAGCGGGTAAAGATGATGGATAGATGGCTTTTGTTGAAAAGATTTACCAAATAAATCTTTTAAACAAAATCCATCCATACACATTTGAAACGTGGATGAATGCAATATGATTTTGAAGTCTATTCTGAGTTAAATGTTTATGCAATACAGTAGGCTGAAATCTTTGTTTACGTTTGTATTATGGATTATTTGTGATGGACTGGAGACATGTCCAGGGTGTCCCCTGCCTCTCGCACAGTGACTGCTGGATATAGGCACCAGTGACCTCCAGGACCCGATTAAAGCTGCTGCATTCTATTCATATACCCATCTGCTCACAATTCAGGCTGCTGTATTTATACTGTATTATTTGACATTATTAATGTTTGCTACAAGCATACATTATTGCTTTAAATAAATGTTTTATTTGTTTACATTATTGTTTAATCTTTTCATGATTTCAATTGAAAATCGTTTCAGAATCGAAAATCGTTTCAGAATCGAAAATCGATCCTGGAATGAAAATTGTTTTAGAATCGAAAATCGATTTTTAATCGAACTGGTGCATCAAAAATCGGAATCGAATCGATTCTCCAGACACAGAGATTCGCACCCCTAAAACAGACAGATATGCACTCTTGTACAGGTGAGTACAACATTTACAGAGAATTAAACATTTACCTAAATACTGTGTAAATCTTTTATTATTATTATTAATAATCTTTATTTAACCAGGCAAATCCCATTGAGATCACAGATTTCTTTTGCAAGGGAGGCCTGGGCCTGAAGGCAGCCTAAAATGCATATTTTTGATCTGTGGGAGGAAACCGGAGTACAGGTAGTCCCCGATTTACGAGCGCTCTGATCTACGAGGTTCCGGACTTACGAGCTGGCGAATTTTTTGAAAAAACGCAAAAAATACTGAGTTTTTCTGTGTTTTTTCACCACAGTTCGTTAGCTAAACATGTGGACACACGTTTCCGATCATTTTTATGCACTCATAAGCAGTTTTTCGATGAAAAACGAGTGTTCGTAGTCGCGCTAGCAAAACCGTTCCAATTTACGAGCGAAATTCCGGACTTACGAGACACGTGGCGGCCGTTCCAAATTACGAGATTTCCGGTTTACGAGCGCCTCGTTGTAACGGAACTCGCTCGTAAATCAGGGACTACCTGTACCCGGAGAAAACCCACGCAAGCACGAGAAGAACATGCAAACTCCACACAGAAAGACCCCAAGTCCAACTAGGGATTGAACCCAGGACCTTGTTGCTGTGAGGCAACAGTGCTAACCACTGATCCATTGTGCTGCCACATTAATCACCCCCTATTTATTTGGATTTTACTACCACAATACTTTAGTCATTTTAAATTGAACAGTAGTCCAGGGGCTTCCTGAACATATTTCGGTGTTATTCATTTGTCGTTGACTGCTAAACTGCACACATTCAGTTTACTTTTTAAAATGGACTAGTTGCAAAGGAATGTTCTTTTTATTTGTTAAACCACGTTAAACAAACCCATAAAACAGTTTAACATCGGAGTCCCTAACCTCAAGGAATGCATCAGTGATGTGTCTCCAAAAAACAAACTTATTAAAACTATTTTAAAACAGATCTTTATGCATTTTGTTACTAGCAGTCTACTTCAGATGAGTTCTTCATATATTTTAGTTGCATCTACAAAATACGGCAAAGATGACAAAGTTCGACAGAGATACTTATTAGTATTTTAGCACCAACAATGTGATACCTAAAAAAAAGCTATTAGCTAAAAACTTGGAATGCAGTAAATGATCAACTGAAGAAATGTATGAAAATGTGAATAAATGCTGAGAACTGACAAAAACAGACTTTGCAGTTTGCAGTGCAAAAACTATTCATTAAAAAAGCAACCCAAAATAAAGAACAGTGTGCACTCACATTTTAGGTCATTGGCTTTGAGGATCTTACTAATGTCCAGAGTAGCCATCCCAAAAAGTATGTCTGACTTTAGTGTTTGATGACTCCAAACACGAAAAATGAGCTTACTGACTGGAGTCACAATTCTGTGGAAGAGACAAGCACAAAACACAATAAAAACCTAAAACGTAAAATTTTAGACTTTATAAGCACAACTGAAGTGTATGAAAAAGGATTAATACATTCTAGTATTTTTTTTAAATAATTTACTTTTTAATAAAAGATGAGTCAAGTTTACAGTTGAGTATTTTTACAGCAATATTTCTGTTTATTTTATTTTTTTACATTTCATCAAATTAGTTATTGAAGTTGTTAATATTTTAAACAATGTTTGCCTAATACATAAATTACATCTGAGATTTGTTTTGAGTTTCTCCACTTTGAATTACTGTAACTGGATCTCTTTAGTTTGACCAAAAGTAACTGCCAAGAGATCACTTTTATACAAATATTACTTTTAACATTTTTATTTTTAATGTAATCTATTACCTTGAGGACAATTGGTAGGACACCATCAATGGCTTGGTGTGTCCAGGTTATTAGTTGGTCATTTGCATTTAAGAATATACATCATTTGTGGATTAAACAGATTGGCTAATATGATGAAAACTGTATTTACTTCAGAGTTTTCATTTCTGGCTCAATCTAGGTGCTATAATACAAATTTTTAATTTGACATTCCTGCATACCTGAACTTCTCACATGCACCCCACTTGGCTTCACTTAATTTCAGTTCCTTCATATACATCCTTTATTTATACAGGCTATCCTCGTTGAGTCACGGGGACTCATTTACAAGAGGGACCTGTCTCACTCACACCAAACAACCATCCACTCTCACACTCACACCTAGGGTCAATTTAGAGTCACCAATCAGCCTAACAAGCATGTTTTTTGGTCTGTGGGAGGAAACCGGAGTACCCGGAGGAAACCCACGCATGCACGGGGAGAACATGCAAACTCCACCCAGAAAGGCCCCGGACCGGGATTTGAACCGGCAACCTTCTCGCTGAGAGGCAGCAGCTCTACCAGTTGTGCCACCGTGCTGCCCTATATATTTGTGTGATTCGGAAAGATATCACATTTTGGAGCATTTTAGAACAATTATTTAACGTAGTGTCTCATGTTAGGATGAAAGAAAGATAACCCTAAATGTCCAACCAAAGAATTGGCATAAAAAACTGGTGTAAAAAAATAAAACAATTAATTACCATTTTATTAATAAGGTTCCTCACAGATATAATCTATTATGGTACAACAGCAAGAGTGTGGTGCATTTACTTTATTAACCAATTATTATGATTAACTGTTCATATCCATTTCATGTATAAACACCTTCTTCTCTGACAAACAGCAATAGTACTTACACTGTGAGGGCCTGCTTCCATTTAGGACTGTGTGTGTTGTTGCACTTCTCAGTTCTCTTTGACTGGCCATCCACAGCCACCTCTACATACGGACTGGGACCAAACCAGTTCTTTTTGTTGTCCTTTAGCTTAGCTGAAAGCACTGGGGGAAGGAAAACAGCATGATGAACACTGTATTTGAAACTTTCAGCAGCTGCATTTTAGAAAGAAGTTTCAACATGACGGCAGTAAGGAGTGTTTTTATAAAATGCACTTATTGTTACAGACTACTCCTCAGGCAGAATTTTTCTCTCAACAAGAATTAGGCCTGTCACAGTAATTTTGTTCCTAACTAATTGAATAATAGATCTCAATACATTTATCTTAGAAGACTTGTGCATGGTGCCAAAGCATTTTGTCCATGCCAAGAAAAATTAACAGATAAAAGAAACACAGCGTACGTTGAAACATGTTTTCCAATGATTCATCATTTTATTACACAGTTTCATGTAGAAACATTCTAGTACTGTATTATGCTGAGAAGGGAGTTAAGTAACATTAATAAATTATTAACTCCTTATAACCCTATACCTTTTTTTGTCAAGTGCAATATCCATTTTAGATTTTATAGAGCCATATTTATTCATTTGTCTGACTTAATTTTATTATTGATTAAAAATATCTTCAGATATTTGAATACTTTTTGTTCTGAGAGTTTTTCATAATTACTAATAAAATTACAATAATCGTTTAAACTTCAAACAATGGCAACAAAAATAAAGATAACAAACTGTATAAATATATATTTTTATCTGTAAGACAGTAATTTTCCAAGCAAAGTCTAATCATAGGTTTTAACATAACATTTTTTGACATTTCTGGCTAATGTTAAGCAGTATGATACACTAAAACTTTAAAACATCGTCGTAATGTTCTTGTTTTCACAAAATTTCTTGATGAAGTTTCTAAATTAGTGCTATAAATTACTTACCTGTGACTTGCAATTGAGCCTTCATGGTTCATCCATAACACTAAGTTCCAGTTTGGTTGAAGATTTGACCTGCTGATAGAGACATCAAATGTATAAATACGTAAGTAATTAACCTAAAAGAGTGAGTAGGCTGCCACAGACTACATTCACTGGTAGATAAAACATGGCTTACGTGGCATCCAAAAGGTTTTAGGCCAAAATCTTAAAGAACGAGGTTCTTGAGACTATTTCCTATATCTGGAGGCAGTATTTTTTGCACAATAATAAATTAAATATTTATACTACAAGCTATTTTTTTCAGGTTAATTGGACTAATAGCATAAAGCTTAATATACTGTTGCATTAACATGCTGAATATAGTCAAAGGGGATTTTACTCATTATTTAGTTCCGATGGACTCTTTTATTAATCTTTATTTAACAAGGCAAATCCAATTTGCAAGGGATGACTGGGCCTGAAGGCAACCTGACGCGTGTTTTTGGACTGTGGGAGGAAACTAAAGTACTGTACTAGGACAAACCCCACGCAAACAAGAGGAGAACATACAAATTGTACACAGAAAGACCCCAGGCCCAAACTGGGAATTGAACCCAGGATCTTCTTGCTGTGAGACACCAATGCTAACCTCTGAGCCATCGTGCTGTCTCTGCAAAGGTGCATACCGAACACATAATGGACACGGTGATGGTGTTTAAATTAGCCCTCAGATCTCAAAGCACCAGAGTACGCGTTGATTTAATCTCTCAGCTATTTCTAGAACTGAGCGACTACCTTCCACATCAGAAAATCCCATTATCAACTGAGCTAAATCGGTTTCACACAACCTACTTCGTTAACACAGTATTCTTTATTCAACCTTTATCTATACAGGTTAATCCCATTGAGCCTCAGAGACTCATTCACAAGAGAAACTTGATTTTAACAAAGAGTGATGACAACAGTGGACAACAACAGACAATCATAAAGGATGCATACAAACTGAGAATAAGTGAAAATAAAAGGGTATTTAAGAAGTAACAAAAACCAGCTTTGTTGTAAGGCGATGTAGAAAACTAAAAACAAGTCCATGTCTGCAAAAGAAAAAAAAAGGTACTCTACAAGAACTTCTTCTTCTTCTTTCGGCTTTTCCCTCTTCAGGGGTCGCCACAGCAAGTCATCCTCCTCCACCAGTCCTCTGCATCCTCTGTCCTCACTCCAACTACCTTCATGTCCTCTCTAACTGCATCCATATATCTCCTCTTTGTCTTTTTCCTGGCAGCTGCATTTCTAACATCCTTCTACCAATATACCCACTGTCCCTCCTCTGGACATGTCCAAACCATCTCAGTCTGGCCTCCCTAACTTTATCTCCCAGTTGTTCAACATGTGCTGTACCTCTGATGATCTCATTCCTGATCTTATCCATCCTTGTCACTCCTAAGGAGAACCTCAGCATCTTCATTTCTGCCACTTCCAGTTCTTTCTCCTGTCTTTTTGTCAACACTGTCTCCAGTCCATACAACATAGCTGGTCTCACCACGGTCTTGTAAACTTTTCCTTTGACCTTTGCTGACACCTTTTTGTCACAAATCACTCCTGAAACTTTTCTCCATCCTCTCCATCCATCCTGCCTGGACTCTCTTTTTCACTTCTTTCCCACAGTCCCCATTTTCCTGGACAGTGGACCCCAAGTACTTGAAGTACCTGTTTGCAAAAAAAAAAGTGCTCTACAAGAGAGCCTGATCACGATTATAAAAAATATGCTGTGGGCCTCGTTAAGTGTTAAAACAGGTGGCAACCGCATGTTCAGTTGTTTCTTATGTTTCATCATGTCAGATCAAAATAGGAAAGCTACTGTAATTAGTGTTAACCAACGGGGGTGTAGACATCATACCTTTGCTAAAAGAGGCTAAGAGACTGACCGTCCTCTAGATTTGCTAACTTCTGCTAAAAAATACACAAATATTACGCCTTGCTATTAAATTTTGTTGATACGTTTCATTGCCCTGTGTGCAACTTTGTTCTTTCACGACGTACTAGCAACAAGCTAAGCATTCATTTATTTACGTAATGCTAACACAACCCGACAACAGCCCTTAAACGGCCATGACTGTTCAGCAAACACCAATTATTTAGAATTAAAAAATATATATTTATACCTGACAAGCACAGGTGGTAGAAGACCAGTGTTTACAGTGTCAGCTAGGTCTTGATTGTTGATGTTGACAGGAATTAGCCATAAACCTGTGTGCCACAATCCACCACGCCAGTACCGCTAGCTAGAGCGGTCTAGCATTTCCGGTTCATGTTTTTCAAAACAAAACGACGTGTTCTACCGAAAGGAATGCTCAGCAAATTGTTTTTATCCCAAACATACATTTTTAATGCTTGAAATAGGGACAGACAACACTCCCTGATATTTTTCTTCCTTTAGTTTTCATATTAGAACTTATTTGGGTGTTTTAATGTTAAAATTGTTGATTAGTGTCATTGCTAAGTACTGTACTTAAATTGTATGCAAGACTTTTATTCGGAAAGTGTAGACGAAGCTTAGTTTATGATGTTAAAGCGTTTTTTTTATACAAGATTAAAACAATGCAGAAAATAAACTGATACATGTATTAATGTAGTATTAAGTTTTCTTAAATCTCACAACGTATTTTGTGTTTTAATGGTAAAAGTAGGAAAAATAAACCTTAAATGCCATTCGAGGACACGCCCACGTCTGGGAAGCTGGTGCTTTGGTCTCGTGACCCGTCTCTCGTTGTTGCTAGTCATCTTCTAATATCGGAGGAGAGATTAAAAAAAAGGATTTATTCCTTAAATGAGTTGACACTCGCCAAATATTCCCAACGACTGGAAGGAAGATGTTGTCTCGCTTGCTGAAGGAACACCAGGCGAATCAAAATGAGCGGAAGGAACTTCAGGGTGAGTTGAGACTACGGAAGCTGCACAAAATGCTAACTGATGCTAAAAACAAACCGATGAAATGGCCGCGAACGAGCCATACAATCTAATGTTTGCTGTGTTTGTTCTTTTTGGGGCAGAAAAACGCAGACGTGAAGCTATTGCTGCAGCAACCTGTCTAACTGAAGCTTTGGTAGACCATCTTAACGTCGGGTAAGATGATGGGGTTTGATTTACCGGTGTGTCAACATTTTACTTGTAGTTAGACGTTCATTTTAAATTAATTATCTGTATTTAAAGCATTGAATATGATGGAGGATGAAATGAAAATGTCTGCTTAAAATTTAATTAGCCTGCTGATCATAAAATTAAAATATAATTAAAAAGTTGCTTTATTTCAGTAATTCCTTTCAAAAAGTGAAACTTGAATATTATATTCATTCATTACACACAGGCTGATATATTTCAAATGTTTATTTATTTTAATGTTGATGATTATAACTGACAACAAATGAAAACCCCAAATTCAGTATCTCAGAAAATTTGAATATTACTTAAGCCCAATAAAAAAAAAAGGATTTTTAGAAATGTTGGCCACCTGAAAAGTATGAGCATGTACAGCACTCAACACTTAGTTGTTGCTCCTTTTGCCTGGATTACTGCAGTGATGTGGTGTGGCATGGATCAGTCTGTGGAACTGCTCAGGTGTTATGAGAGCCCAGGTTGCTCTGATTCATTCATTCATTCATTCAACCTTTATTTAGTCAGGTAAATCTCAATGAGTCTCGTGGACTCATTTACAAAAGCGACCTGCTACAAACTAAAGAATGATGAACAGCAATGATACAAATTACCATAAACAATAGAAAAACATAAGAGAGAAATACAGTTTTTTTGTTTTGTTTTTTGTTTTAAACAAAAAACTAGCAAAACATTATAAGGTAGATGTATAAAATCAAGAACAAGAACATATCTGCATTGGTTTTTGCCAGGATTCCAACAGATTCTTAGTGGCCTTCAGCTCTTCTGCATTGTTGGGTCTGGTGTATCGCATCTTCCTCTTCACAATACCCCAAATATTTTCTATGGGGTTAAGGTCAAGTTAGTTTGCTGGCCAATTAAGAACAGGGATACCATGGTGCTTAAACCAGGTCCTGGTAGCTTTGGCACTGTGTGCAGGTGCCAAGTCCTGTTGGAAAATGAAATCTGCATCTCCATAAAGTTGGTCAGCAGCAGGAAGCATAAAGTTATCTAAAACTTCCTGGTAGATGGCTGCGTTGACCTTGGATCTCAGAAAACACAGTGGACCAACACCAGCAGATGACATGGCACCCCAAACCATCACTGACCATGGAAACTTGACACTGGACCTCAAGCAATATGGATTATGTGCCTCTTCTCTCTTCCTACAGACTCTGGTACTGTACCTTGCTTTCCAAAGGAAATGCAAAATTTACTTTCATCAGAGAACATAACTTTGGACCACTCAGCAGCAGTCCAGTCCTTTTTGTCTTTAGCCCAGGCGAGACGCCTCTGTCTCTTGTTAAAGAGTGGCTTGACACAAGTAATGCAACAGCTAAAACCCATGTCTTGCATATGTCTGTGCGTGGTGGTTCTTGAAGCACTAGCTGTGTTTCCATCAAGGTTTCTTGATGCACATTTTGAAGTATCGCATCAGAAAAGGTGAATGGAAACGGCATGATTCGAATTAACTTCCTCTAATTCGCAGAAAAGTTGATACGCTCGCTTGAGGTGGTTTTTGGGTTTTTCGAAACAGAGCTGATGCGCAAAACGTAAGATGGAAACAGATTTGCCGACTCAGTTCTGACGTAGCGAACATTCACGTCATGTGACTGATCAGCTGTTTCCGTTGTAACATCGCTAAAACTAGTTGGCATGACAGAATAAATACAACTTGCCCGATAGCAACACATTCCTGAAATATTCTCTCCATTTTGCCGAGATGTGTGGTTCGGTTCCTGTTTTCAACTGCTACTTCCTGTTTACTGTAGACATGCGTAACGCTGACGTCTGACGTAACGCCGCTTTGCGTGGCCTGGTGGATTCGCTTCAAGCCAGTTGATGGAAATACTTCTGATTCGCATTACCGTATTTTCCGGTGTATAGGTCGCACCTTTTATGTTTTTTTTCCAAGGCCTGCAACCTATACTCAGGTGCGACCTATATATGGCTTGTTATCACTTTCGGTGAAACAAATTTTTTAATCCAGCTCATTTCACAATTACGTTCATTTATTAAGGAAAACTTCAGCTCAGACATATATTTGCTATAATTTTTATCAAACAAATAATTGTTTTTAAGTGTTAATCTTCTTAAAAGCCTTGCTGTGCGCTCCTGTGGCAGACATTTGCAGCAGAGCTAAACGTAGGTGCGACCTATACACCAGTGCAACCTATCTAGGGATTTTTCCAATCTATTGGTGATAATTGGACAATGCGACCTATACACAGGTGCGACCTATTACACCAGAAAATACTGTAATTTTTATTTACATTTTTGCGAATTTTCAAAAATTCGCTCAAAATTCAAATTGAAAATACCGTAGATGGAAACACGGTTACTGACTCCAGCTGCAGTCCACTCTTTGTGAATTTCCCCCACATTTTGGAATGGGTTTTGTTTCACCATCCTCTCCAGGGTGTGGTTATCCCTATTGCTTGTACACTTTTTTCTACCACATAGTTTCCTTCCCTTTGCCTATTTTTTAATGTGCTTCCTTGGACACAGCGCTCTGTGAACAGCCCGTATCTTTAGCAATAATCTTTTGTGTCTTGCCCTCCTTGTGCAAGGTGTCAATGGTCGTCTTTTGGACAACTGTCAAGTTGGCAGTCTTCCCCAAGAAATCAGGTCTCTCTTGTAAATTAGTCTCAGAGGCTCAATGCGATTAACCGGTCTAAATAAAGGATGAATGAATGAATGAACAGAACTAGACTGAGAGACCATTTAAAGACCTTTGCAAGTGTTTTGAGTTAATTAGCTGATTAGAGTGTGGCACCAGGTGTCTTCAATATTGAACCTTTTCACAATATTCAAATTTTCTGAGATATTGAATTTGGGATTTTCATTAGTTGTCAGTTGTAATCATCAACATTAAAATAAATAAACATTTGAAATACATCAGCATGTGTGTAATGAATGAATAGAATATACAAGTTTCTCTTTATGAATGGAATTGCTGAAATAAATCAACTTTTTTCATGATATTCTAATTTTATGATCAGCACCTGAACTTTGGTGGTCTACCAAAGCTTTCTGCTGATAACTAATAACGCATCAGTTCTAAAGGCATACTATTTAATCAAGTAATAAAAAATATATTGTCCCATATAACTACCGGTAACTATATACTTAAATGGTCATAGAGATTTTTTTTTCAAACAGTTTTAGACTATAATTACACCAATACATGTTTCAGTGAAGTAATGTGTTGCAGTTGTGTATTTGCATTCCCTTGAGAGACAATCTCCAGATCTCTCTACATACAACAAAAAATCTGAAACCTAGATGCCCACTAGTTCAAAAGATAAGATAGAATGTTATTGATCCCATTCCACAGAAAATTGTTGTGCCAGAGTTTCAGTACAAGGGAACATACACAAGGAATCACACAAGATATATATACTGTAGGGCTGGGCCATACCATATCGTTCCCGGTTTCACCGGGCAAAAAAGCTTGCCCGGGCAAAAAAGTTATATCATGATATGCTAATTTCATGACGTAATACGTTGGGGCGCCCCGCCCCCTTAACATCCAAGCGCTTCAAAAGACCAAACTGAGCTGCGCACCTCCCTCCACCACTCTGTACTGGTGTAACGCTAGCTAAAATGCTAAAAACAAACAACGACGTGTCTCCGCTGTCTCTCACTGCACAGGTACAGAGAGCTTGTCCCCCTCCTCCCCCCCCCGCGTTGCTCAGCGACGTGCAGGCTGCTCTCTCCCTCGCTCTAAAACTGTTGCGTGGCTCAGCTCAGCTGTCTCACACAGAGGCAGGTGATCAGAGATAGATCAGTTAAAAAATGAATCAGAAAAATGAACAATTCCTGCAGGAACAGAGGAAGCTGAAACACCAGAAGCTTCAGGGTCAGCTGATCAACTTGTTACAAGTTATTTTTATACTTGGAGACTGAATACTTTACTTAATAAAGTAATTTCAGTAAAATTACCCCTTGTTGTTTTTTTAAATTTTATATAATACTGCAAAGCAACATGTTAAGTTAATTTTGTCAAATAAATAAATTTTATTTTTTTATTTTTTTTGGTTATATCACAAAATTTATCGTTATTGTGATAATGCTCTGAAATATCACAATATAATTTTTGAGCCATATCGCCCACCCCTAATATACTGTATATAAAAAAAGAAAAAGAATCAAAGGAATAAGCTTTTGACTTTATAAGGGCACATGCAGAAGCATTTGCCCTTTAACAGATTATATTACCGGTAAGCTTTATTCTGTGTGACTCTGTCCTCCTGCCCTTCTTGTGAGCCTTTCATGACTGGATAAAATTAGCCTAATAATATGTAACGGCAACACCAATAATATGTTAAGCTTGTTACTATTGTGAAACATATGATGAAACCAAGTCAAGCTGATTAAAGAATAAGATTGGGATAAAAAGGCCGATGTTGTACATTCATGAAAAGGATTAAAACTAAAGTCTTTTAGTAACAGAATTTCACAAGCTGTTTGTTTGCACAGACATTGGACTATTCACTACAAACTAGAAGCTAAAAAGCTGAATACATGTACAGTTTTTCTATTAAATAAAACAAAACAAATTAACACTCATTCTTGTGTTTTTCTTTTATTTAAGTGTTGCTCAGGCATATGTTAACCAACGTAAACTCGACCATGAGGTGAAGACTCTGCAAGTACAGGCAAGCCAATTCTCCAAACAAACTGCACAGTGGATCAGCATGGTGGAGGGATTCAATCAGGCTTTAAAGGTACCGGTATATTATGATGCATCTGAAGTGGCATCTTAGGGTTTTTATTTATTTATTTATTTTACATGATTAACTCTCATGGAATGTCTGGAATAAATTAAAATTATGGTCTGCTTTTGTGACACTCGGTTAGATTAGCAGTTGTACATGGTGACAACTCATGACTTTGTCCTGTGTATATATATTTTTTTTTATCAAACAGGAAATTGGGGATGTTGAGAACTGGGCTCGCAGTATTGAGATGGACATGAGAACAATCGCCACAGCTCTGGAATATGTTCACAAGGGACAACTTCACTCTGCTGCTTCGTAAAGTTCAGTGTGTTTGTGTGGGACTTTTACTACTGAATATGTATAAACTGGAATAAAACATTCATCCGGTCCAGTTGAGCTCATTCAGTGAAGAAATGACTACCGGTACTCGTCTGAACGCTCTCTGAGTGGACTTAAGCTGATGTTTTTCAGATTGATATCATCAGTTTGTCATTGCATTTTTTAGCACCACTACTGAGAAGTGTGAGCACAATATTTGTTTTGGGAAAAATTAATAGATCCAATTTTGTTTGTGTGGATGTCTTTATGCAAGCCTTTTCTTTTTCTTTTTCTTTTTCTTTTTATTATTATTATTATTATTATTATTATTATTATTATTATTATTATTATTATTATTATTATTATTTTTGGCACATTGGGATTAGACATTTAATTTGGAAGAGAAAAATAGGTCTCACACTAGACGACTTCACAGGCAAATCACTAAATCACTGCCTGTCTTCTTGTCTGAGGTATGTCTATAAAAGCTTGTAATAAAATCTAGTGTTTGCACCTTAGCTGAATGAAGCATTCAGGCACATCTATGAACATTGAGGTTTGTCCTGTTGGTGGTGTTATCATCTTGCAATGGGACGTCTTTCAATAAACTTGAGAAAAGGAATTCTTGTTTTTGTAGAATGTTCTATTTTAAAATGTATAGATTTTAAATCAATTACAGTGGAGAAATATTAATAACTTGAACCTTAATTAAAAACAAAAGAAGCTGAAGCAAGCTTTTCTTCATAATAGTTCTGTAGTGAACGGGTTCTAATGACACTGGACAATGTTTTGCATCAAACTCACATGAACGTCTTGAGAACAATCACTGGATACATTTTTGCCTGCTTAGTGTGACTGAGCAATGCATGGAGTGTGTGGCGTAAAAGAAAGTTATATCACTACAAAAGCGGCTGAAAAGTTCACTCATAACTCCACACGTTGTAACTAATTAGACTTAAATCCAACACACAAGTGACAGACTTGGAAGCTTTGTCGGCCCCTGAATTTTAAGATATTGCAGATTGTGGTCCATATAGAACTTTTAACAATTATCCCAAGGGCAAGTTAATAAAGACTCTTTGTTATTAAGAATGCAGTTGTTAAACTAATTATATCCCTTAGTACTTTGTATAACTGATTACAGCCCTCCTGGCGCTGAACAGCAGAAGCTTACTCTTTGTGCCAGGGGACCGGATCTTTGGAATGAACCAGTCTTTGCCGTAATGTATTTTTGGGTTTTTAAGCCACAGTGACATCATGTTTACAAAATAAACATCTCAGTTTATCTGAAACTCCTGCAACATACGGAATGAGCACTGGTTAAGGTCTGGGGCTCTTTTCACCTGATTGCTGGCTGGAGCCGTTTGTGGATCCTCTGCTTTCAGGCAGGGGTTCATCCCAAAGATCCAGTCCCCTGGCACAGAGTAACATTGTGTATGCTGTTAAGTACCAGGAGTTGTACATCAGGGAGACAAAACAGCTAATAGCCAAAAGGATGGCCCAGGCAGCACAAAAGAGCAACATCATCAGGCCAGGACTCGGTGTTCTACCGGTACATATTTGCAGGCCAGAGGTCACTTTCAGGGATGAAGGTGTGAACATTTTTGATAGAGAGGAGTAAAGGAAGCTATCTGTGCAGATAACCTGTCCATCGTTAAACAGGGCCAGAGGTTTTCAAGTTCAACTGCCCCCCTCTTTCAATGTCGTTACTGCGAGTATCACTCAGCCCTCTGTGAATAGCAAGTGGTCATCAGTGTACCAACACTAACAGATGTTAAGCTGATTTTGCATGTAAACAACTAGTTTTGGCTGTCACCAGCAAACTGGTTGATCCACTTTGAGAAGGTGCTGCTTATAAGATTTGAGTTTGCTTATATCTCCTCAGGCTGAAGTCTTCTAGATAAATGATCAAATGTTTCAACAAAGAATAATCAATTCAGAGGACCTGACTCAACCGTATCTACCTGGATTATTGAGCATTCATCTGGACAAAGCTGTTATTACAGAATATTGGGAGTTTGAATATCTTTAAAAAAAAATCTTGAAATTCAAGTACGCTTACAGAAAATTCCTAAGGGATTTGTCCCCCCCCCCCACACACACACACACTTTTTTTTTTCAACAAAACAATTACAGATTGGGGATTACTAATAGTGGACTTGTCTTAAGGGATAGACCACAGGGGTAAGGCTTCACTTTGACCAGCTGCTCAGAGCTCCAACAGAATAGCAACCAGAAAGGGAAAGGAAGAGAAGACAGACTGATAACTTGATTTGTCACCCCTCATAAAGGCAACAAAGGTAAGATGAAAAATATCCTGAAGCATGCTCAAAAATACAGGTAGAAAAATCTTAATCTTACGGTTGAGCCAAGTCCTCTGGGTGGATTCTTTGCTGAAATGTTTTGTCTTTTATCCAAAATGCTTCAGTCTGAGGAGATGCAAGCAGTCTTATACTGTAAGCAGCATCTTCTCAAAGTGCATCAACCAGTTTGATGGTGACAGACAAAAGTAGGACCATCAGCCTAACAACTGATGACCACTTGCTATTCACAGAGGGCTGAGTGATGCTCGCAATAACAGCATTGTAAGAGGGTGAAGTTAAACATGGAGGCCTCCGCTCAATTGTTTAACGGTGGGCGGATTTTCTTCACAAAGATAGCTTCTTTTACTACCGGTACTCTCTCAAATCAGCATTCCTCACTAGCAATAATGTGGCCATCTTCATTCCTGAAAGAGTGATCACTGGCCTTCAGATGAGTACAGAGTAGACCACTGTCCTGACCTGATGATGTTGCTCTTCTGTGTTAGGCAAACATTTTGGCCAGTGGCTGTTTTTCTCTAGTGTATAACTGATCACAGTCCTCTTGCCACTTAACAGCATTAGCATACAAAAATACTAGAAAGTTTGACTGCCACATTGCAGCCATTTAAAATTGTTGATTTGACAGTAGCCTACTGTGGTTTGAACTGATTTGTTGTAGTTTGCTTTCAGCTACCTTCATACAATGTCATCTCAATAAGGAAATAAAATCCCATTTAGTGGCTATTATGAATTCTTGGTTTGCTTTGATGGATAACAACTCACTCTCAGCTACAACCATACCAAATTTCAGCTCTGAGTTATAATTAATTTTGTGTTTTCTGAGTTAGCTGTTGCAGCCATCTTGAACCAAAATGGCTCCAAACATTAATATAGAGATACACTACTGGATGAATTCTGTGAGTTTCAAAAAAAAAATCTATCATGCTGTTCATGAGTTGTGGGAGTTAGAAGCTGTTAAGAGTTCCATCAGGCTTTTTAATGAGGAAAAAATTGCATCTTTGTTTGCAAATTATACTGCCTGGCCAAAAAATAAAATAAATAAAAATAATAATTAAATAAATAAAAAATAATGTCGCCACCAACAAAAAAGGTTGCACACTAATATTCGGTTCTGGGGCCCCTGCTGTTTTCCCTTTACATGCTGCCTTTAGGTCAAATTATTAATCAGTTCAACATTTCTTTTCACTGTTATGCTGACGATACACAGCTTTACATCAGGACTGGAGCATCCTCATCTTCCACCTTGTCATCTCCATCTTCACTCACTGCCCTCTCTGCCTGCCTGGAGGAGATTAGTAACAGAGGGGGATGTCTTGTCCAGAAAAGGAAAGTGTTGTTATAGGAGATGTTTGTACCTGGTGAGGGGTGCCAATCAGTATGGCCTCAGTCTTGGAGCAGTTTAATTGAAGAAAGTTCTGATTCATACATGCCCTAATTGCAGAATAAAAATTGACTCCAATCTTACATTTGAAAATCACATTAAGCTTCTGTTTAAAACTTGCTTCTTCCATCTTCGAAACATCTCCAGACTTCGCCCATCCCTAACTTTTTCCGATGCTGAGAAGCTCGTCCATGCTTTTGTCTCCTCCAGGCTCGACTACTGCAACTCCCTGTTTATTGGAATCCCTGGCAAAAACCTTCAGAAACTTCAATATATTCAAAACAGTGCAGCAAGGATCTTGTTGAGAGTTCGTAAATTTGAACATATTACGCCCATTCTCCATAACCTTCATTGGCTTCCTGTCGCCTACAGAATTCAGTACAAAACTGCTCTCATTACACATCAATGCTTACATGGAGCTTCACCAGATTATCTGAAGGATATTCTTATTCCATACTCATCCACCCGGTCGCTGCGGTCACAGAACAGTAATCTCCTTCACATTCCGAGAACCAAATTAAGGACCATGGGAGACCGGGCTTTCAGTGTGGCTGCCCCCGCCTGTGGAACTCTCTTCCTGACTGTCTGAGAGCCCCACAGTCTGTGGTTGACTTTAAGAGCGGCTTGAAGACCTTTCTTTTCAACCGAGCATACTCTACCTCCTCATGATTCTACTTTTGATCTTAGTTGATACTGTTATTGATTTTACTTGTTTTATTACTTGTTTTATTGACATTTAATTCTGTTGCACTTTGTAGCACTTTGAGATTTTCATTAATGAAAAGTGCGTTATAAATTGAATTCATTATTATTATTTTGTTGGACAGCCATTAGCTTTGTTTATGACATGCATTTGCTGTAGAATTGTTTTCAATAAGCTTCTGCAATGTCAGATCTATTTCCATCCATTGTTGCATTAATTTTCCACCAAGATCTTGCATTGATGACTACCGGTAGGCACTAGGCATGATGGGTGGATCCCTTCGCCCGCCTTTCTTCTTACCCTGATGCACCCATCACTCTGGAACAGGGTAACTCTGGACTCATCAGACCACATGACCTTCTTCCATTGGTCCAGAGTCCAATCTTTATGCTCCCTAGCAAATTGAAGCCTTTTTTTCCCAGTTAGCCTCACTGATTAGTGGTTTTCTTAAGGCTACACAGCAGTTCAGTCCCAATCCCTTGAGCTCCCTTCACATTGTGCGTGTGGAAATGCTCTTACTTTCACTATTAAACATAGCCCTGAGTGCTACTGTTGTTTTCTTCAATTTAATTTCACCAAACGACCACGATCATTCGGGAGTTTTTGGGGCCACATTTCTTCCTCGAAGACAATGGGTCCCCACTATCCTTCCAGTTTTTAATAATGTGTTAGACAGTTCTTAACCCAATTTTAGTTTCTGCAATCTCCTTAGATGTTTTCTCTGCTTGATTCATGCCAATGATTTGACCCTTCTCAAACAGACTGAAATATTTTCCACGACCACGCAATGTGTCTTTCAACATGGTTGTTTAAGAAATGAGAAGCAACTCATTGCACCAGGTGGGGTTAAATAACTTATTGCCAGCTGAAAGATAATCAACCATGCAGTAATTATCCAATGGGAGACGAATACCTGTGTGCTTAGTTAAATCCAGGTGGTCACTTTTTTTTGGCCAGGCTGTATATTTTGTCATGGTAATTCAAAATTCCAATAAAAGTAATAGCACACATCACAGTGTCAAACTGATTGTTATATAACATGCGTGGGGGTACACATTGCATTTTGGGCCTCATTAAAGTTGATAGAAGAGCAAGACCCTTTCCAGATGGATAATAGGTAGGCTACTGGTATATTTTCTTTCTAGGCAATTTCTGGGCAGTCCCCAATAACTGTATTTGTGTTAGGGGCACAGAGTTTGTGTTTGTGCTCTTTGAAATGAACCAGCTCTTTGCCATAATATAGTTTGAGGCTTGAAAGCCACAGGATGTCATGTTTAGAAAATAAACCTCCCAGTTTCCCCGAAACTCCTGCAATGTATGGAATGATCACTGGTCTGGGTCTGGGTTTGGGGTCCTCCTTTTCACCTGATGGCTGGCTGCAGTTTGGGTTTCTTCTCTGCTTTCAGGAAAGCTCTGTTAGGATAGCCACATTGCTCCAGGGCCTGTTTTGTGTGGGTTTTCTTCTTCTCCCTGGCTCCTGAATTAGTGGGGATGCAGTCTACTCTGGTACAGAGTCCTGATGACTCCTAACTTAAGTGCTACAGTGGGTGAAACAGTAAGTAATGTTCTGTTTAGGTGGATTTGCGGTACACATTAATTTGCAAATGTCCTCCATCAGAGACTGAGACCTACAGTCTAAGAAAGCCATCTTTTATCCACAGAGTTGGTGTGATAGGTGAAATGCTGGAGTTCTTGAGATTTTTTTATTTGGGTATCATCAACATACCAGAACCAAGGACTCAGTGGTGTCCCTGAAAAAGGATGCCAAGGCTCTCTTTTCTACCTCCTCCATGTAGGTTTGCAACAATAGGCAAAACTGCTGACCCCATAGCACACCCATGTCTCTGCCTATAATATTGCCCCATATGTGAAGTATGTTGACTGCAAGCACAGTTTCAAGAGTTGGCACAATTGCTCTGTGGAAAGTGTGATCCTAAAAGAGTGGTTGATTTTAACCTTAAACAAAACACTTCCACTGCCTGATCACCTGATCAACAGGAACGCATGTAAAAAGTAATCCAAAGTGACCATTGTTTCATCAGTCTGCATGATGACATCCCTTATCCACTAAGTCCAATGTGTTCTGTATGTGATTTCCTGAGCTGCCAACTAAAGGGCAAAGTACAGATGTCAGATATTTGGAAACATTGTAAATGTCTGAGTTAATTATGTTAACAAATGGTGTTAGCGATACATCTTGTTGTAAATTTAGGTTAAACCATACAGTACTGTGTTCAACTGTCACTCTCTTATAATGCTGTTATTGCAAGTATCACTCAGCCTTCTGTGAATAGCAAGCGGCTATCAGGGCACTAACAATCGATCATTAGGCTGATGGTCCTTGTTTTGCATGTAAACAACTAGTTTTGGCTGTCACAGAAAACTGGTGATCCACTATGATAAGGTGATGTTTATAAGACAGTTTGTTGCAGCTACTCGGTCTGAAGAAGTATTTTGGAAAAAAGATGAAACGTTTCAACAAAGAAGAATCAGACCAGAGGATGTGACTCAACCTTAATAGAGGTAAGATGAAAATGTATTCATGATGCTGTTTGTTTTCTAGCTGAAATAAAGCACTGATTTATTTCAAGCTTTTCCAATGAGTTAATTCATGCTTCATGGATTGTGTGTGCTTTTTTCCCATTATTGGTTGGTTTGTGAAAGAATGATAATAATAAATTTTAATTTATTTCTGTACAAAAAAAAATCTTTACATTTGATATAATACCCAAAATTTTAGAACACTGATTTTCTTTTTCCGCTCTGTTTTTATTTATTTATTTATTGGCCCTTGGTAACAACTTTTGTCTGGCAACTTCCAGGGGTCACTGCAGGTAAGAACCAGGAAAAGAAACAATAATTAATCATAAGCACAAACAAAAATGAACAATGAGTTGATATAAACACATAAGTAAACTACAAATGTAAATATGCACACTTACAGATAGAGCAAATGTATCTAAACCAACCAATAAACATTTTATTGCAAACTAAAGTGTTGTGTTTGGATTTAAAATAAATGGTGCATGTAAGTTACCGGTACTGAATTTAGAGTGTGGAAATGGATTTGGCCATCACAATTAGGCTTTGGAAGGCTGAACGTATACCATTTCAACACTCATAAACTGAAAGTTAAACTGTACTAAACTTTATAATTTTCTAATTTATGAACATTTGTTTTGCACCATTATAATTTTTTCCACAAACATATATGTAACTATCTGGGGCATAGTTTTAACGCTCATGAAATGTGAAATACTGTATACAAAAAGCTGTTAGGTACAATTGCTGTTTTTACAATTGGAAACAAAACAGATTTATTTATTTATTTAGAAACCGTATTACTTTTGGCACCTATGCCAGCTGTTTGATTTTTTAAAGAATCTGTCTTATTTTGATATGTCAATAAGGACAAATTTTTTGTTGTATTACTCACTAACAAGCTTGCCAACTAATTAGTTTTCAGCAGCAAGCTAAGAAGCTCTCTCATGGGTATTAAAATGTATCTTAATCCCCCTTGGGGTTCACTACAACACAAATGACTCTTTTTTTTTTCCATCCCTAAGAGTCTTATCCAAAGATTTCTCATGTGCCTATAAAGCGGCCAACACAGTTCTGTGTAACAAAGCCCCGACTTTACTTAGAGTTTTGGTGAACAAAGTCGTACTTGGTAGCTGTCAAGAACATTCAACAGAACATTACAGTGTCTGAATGAAACACGGTATTATGAAAGTAGATAGGGATTTGGTTAAAAGGCCTTTTGTACATTATTTATAACTGTTTACTCCCCCCCCCCCCCTCCATTTTTCTAGGAAACAGACGGTGAAAAACACACATATGAAGGCAAGATGGATGTACAGGTTATATATGATATTTTAGGGTAAGAAGTGCAATTTTGTGTGTGTGTTTTGGTTTAAATTTAAAGCTTGGAAAAATATGGAATATCTTTTAATTTTACACTTTTTGTCTGTGTTTTCCAGGGAAAATGCCTGGTATTATATCACTGCCACCGTCATGGTGTTGTGGTTGCTTGTGTGGTTGTACAGAGACAGCCGGGTGATTAAGGGCATCTCTGATAAGTATGTCTTTGTGACTGGCTGTGACACGGGGTTTGGAAACCTTTTGTGTAAAAACCTTGACCGTAGAGGTTTTCGAGTGTTGGCTGGCTGTCTCACAGAGAAGGGAGCTGATGATCTGAGAAGAGTGGCGAGTTCTCGTTTGAAAACTGTCCTGCTGGATGTGACCAGTCAGGACAGCATTCAGAACGCCATGGAATGGACCAAGAAGGAAGTTGGTGAAAAAGGTAAGGAGAAAGCTCACACTTTTAAAAACTCAACTAACAAGTTATTTATATCTCACATAGCAAACATCTCTTTCTTCTTTTCTTATAGGCCTCTGGGGTATTGTGAACAATGCTGGGCGCTCATTACCCATGGGTCCTTCAGAGTGGATGCAAGTGGAGGATTTTCGCAGCATTCTGAAAGTGAACATGGATGGAGTGATTGCCATGACAATGACCTTCCTGCCCCTCATCAAAAAGGCCCATGGTCGAATTGTAAATGTAGCATCGGTACTGGGAAGGGTGGCAGCAAATGGTGGAGGATACTGCATTTCTAAGTTTGCAGTGGAGGGTTTCTCGGACTGCCTCAGGTTAGATATTACTATTTATTAAATTATAACAAAGGTTACTTTAACAACAATGCCATAACCCACAGTAAATCCTGTTGTCAATTCAGTTAGAATTCAATGTTTTTCATCACTGTATTATTATTATTATTATTTAGAAAGATCTGCTTTATGTTAGAAGAGCATGAAATCACTTAAACAGAGAAAAAAAAAACATTAAATTTGTTACCATTTAAAAATGTTAAGCTTGGGAGCTTGAAAATACAATAGCAGAAAGTAATAACTCTACTCATAATCAAATACCACTCATTAGTAGCCAATGTAGGCTATCAATTAAAAGCGGACGTAGTCAGAATTGAACATTCCTTTCAGACATGTCTGCTTTTGACAAACCCTGAAAAAGCAAAAATTGTAGTTTTAAGAACACTGTAAGCTGAGAATAGCCATATCTGTTTTTATTTTAATGTATGCTAAGCTATAACTATACTGTTATTTTGTGACAAGTAACTAGTTTTATTTGACTAAAATGAGATATGTAAAGGAAACAAACTTTTTTTGACATTAACAAGATGTCTGGTGCCAATATGAGTGGGTTCAGTGTTCCCCTACAGTATATTTAGCATCACTATCATTGCACTTTGTGATGTACTGTAATAGCGATGAATTAGTTATCGATGGATATTCTTTAATTCAACTTTTTCAGTTTTAACATATTGCTTGCACAGCTGTCCTGGTTTCTGATGAATAAAATGTCTCAAGATCTTGAGATAAAATACATGTTGTCTACTGATACTGTCACTTAGAAATTCTGAAAAGATGACTTGATACTTGAAATTTGTCGAAAGCTTTGTCAAATGCAGCCATACAATATGAGATAGCATAGATAACATACTAATCATCACTGTGTCTTTACTTCAGGAGAGACATACACTACTTTGGAATCAAAGTGTGCATCATTGAGCCAGGCTTTTTCAAGACACCTGTGACCAATCTGGAAGCCATCGAGAGAGAACTGCATCGTCTGTGGAATCAGCTCAGCCCTGAAGTAAAAGCCAGCTATGGAGACAAGTACCTGGATAAGTGTAAGTACAGGCCTAAATTGTGTTTCTGTGACTGTCATTTGTTTTTGTTTTTCTTTTAAATTTCATGTGTCAAATAAATTACTATGTAATTTTGAATAGTTTTAAAAGTTGTAAAAACTTTGACTTGTAATATGACCTTTAAGGTCAAAAAGAAACTTTCCATAAAATGTTGCCCAATAATGAAAGTGCCCAAATATAAAGGATGTTATATTCTTTAAATTCTTTATAAAATAATGAAAAAATTCCAGTCCCAACAGTCATAATTGCAATGCAATACTTTTTTTCATACTTTTTCATAAAAAAGCATAAAATAATGTATAATGCATAAAGTGAGGTTTACTATGAAGTTATGGTGATGTGATCTGGATCTCATTAATGAAATTATAGATAAGGTTAAAAAACATAAAAAATGATCCACAATGTATGATGTTTTATTCAGTTTTTTTTTGTCTTTCAGTTATTAATATCCAGCGTTTGCTCATGAAGGCTATTTGTGACCCAGACCTCACCAAAGTAACCAGCTGCATGGAGCACGCTCTGACTGCTGCCCATCCACGAACCCGATACAGTGCCGGCTGGGATGCCAAGCTTGTCTGGATCCCTCTCTCCTACATGCCTTCATTTGTAGTTGATATTGCACTCAAGCTGATAATGCCACGGCCCTCAAAGAGTGTTTAACTCAAAATAGGCCTTTTTAAGTGTCCCATCTTGTTTAATTGCAGAACCTCACAACCATAATACTCATCTGTATCAGCCATGCTGGAAACTGTATACTATATGTGAATATTCTGCCATGCAAAAGTCATCATTCTGCAATGTGCATAAGTGTTGCTGCTGTAGACTAAGATAATCAGAAGACAAATTAATTTGGTTTTAACACAGACAATTTGATTACACAATGCTGTCATATAATACTGTTATTTATGTTGTTTCATGTTTTTTTCTCCCCTGTATGAGTTTACTTTAGATAAACTGTTTCTCAGAAAACAAAAAGCTGCGTTCAAAATATCTCAGCTGAATACCTGAATAATTTACCAATAAAAAACTTGTTCACACTCAGTTCCAAAGATGATCATTGTTTTGGTAGTTAGTAAGATGTCTGAACGTTAGCAATGATGCACATGCATGGACAAGTATAATGTTAAATGTAAATACTTTTTCCCCCCATAAATGCTAGTAGGTCAAACTAATACCAACATGTTTTTTCACAGTCCTTAGGAAACTGGAGGTGACTGAAACGTTGGCTTGTGAAAAATTAAATGGCATTATATTGATTTTTGTTGTTTTTTTTCTGTGGTTATTCAGACACAATTACACAATGACTCATTAAATCCACAAATCAGTTTCTGCTCCATAATTATTCTCTGCCGTCTCATCAAATTACAGTTTATACTTCACTGCACTGAGAGCCACAGACTAAACAAACAAACAAACAAACAAACAAAAAAGTGGTGAAAAGCAACAACCTACTTTTCTTCATGCTGTGATCACAGCTATTGTAAAGGTTATATAGATGTTAATTAAAATGCTCATTTCAGTTTGAATACAAAATTATTTTTGTACAATGTATAATAATATACAGTTATTTGAGAAAACAAGCATTTGATTTAACACCAGTGTAAGATTTAGAATATCTTATTTATTGTATTTATTGCATCCGCAATTTTAGAATGTTAATTACTGATTTTTGTATGGCAGTGATACCCAAACTTATTAGCATCCGACCAATATAT